>JAZGVS010000082.1:0-22304 GCA_037356235.1 Bacterosira constricta
TAATAGTTTCCTGTCAAATACAAATCTACTTTGTCATCACATCTATCTAATTCGAAATTAGCTATCTCCAGTGTCTCCGCAGAACATCTGTTCTCTCCTAAGTATGTTAATCAGTATTCTTAGCCATGTTAATCCCCATGGCCATATTCCCCCATCAAAAAAATCCTGTAGTGGAGGATGTGGGATGTGTTGGCTGAACAATTTTAATTTAAATAGATCAATAAATTTAAAAAAGTCACCTGTTGCATTTTCCAGCTTCACCAATTTGATTGTTGTGTGTTTTTGTTTTGGAGATGGAGAGGAGAGAGAAGAGCGCTCACAATCGCTGCGCTGGATCAATGGGATGAAGCAGCGTGAGTTGCATTACTTCAACCTTCAGCTGCATTGATCCAAGACCAAGTGAAAAGGAGGTGACGCAAATAATGTGACAGATGCAATGGACGCGTTGCAATAACGGGTCGGCGAATCGGTGTCGGTGTGGGCGAGGACGATGCCATTGTCATTGGTTGGGGATGGAGAGGAGGCATTCATGGTTCACTGTACCCATCTCAATGGAAATGAATCTCATTGCAAGCAGCAGCGGAAGCAAAGCACGTACATATCATGCCAAACAGAAGAGGGCACCAGCATGCAACATGACATCCTGTAGATGCAACGGGCGGATACAACAGTGTTTTGCATCCCATCAAAGTGCAGCACTTGAGGGTAAAAACAGCGTCACAGCCTGCCACAGTGCCTATTAGAGAGAACCGATTTTGGCGGCTATGGCTATGGGCGCCCCGACGCTGCGAATGAAGCGGTAAATCATTCCGGAATGCATTCATGAGCTTAAGTTGCAAAGGATTAAGGGTGGGATAACCATCTTGCCAAGCAGTGGAAAGGGGCCATACTGGCCTATTTTATCATGGTAGGGCTCTAGATAAAGAGGAGAATGATGGCCAAAATAGATGCATGAAACTGGACCCATGCAGTCAATAAACTGGACCGGCACGGCCAATTGTTGTATCTATTCCTACGCAGGGGATCAAAATATGGAAAAGCACGTGATGTGCGCGCATATTAAACCCACATTTTAGAGTTACCAAAATGATACATTAGTCCGCATGTGTAGGTGGGAGGATTGGCATGCACGGATTAGCATATCGAAGTTAAGATTACTATCTTTAGAAAGCAGGAACCGCGCCCATGAAGCGATCTTCATGCCCGCCGCATACGCATCTCTTCCCTACAGGAAGGACAGACGGATGGACGTTGAGAATAGCCTGGCTCACTTATTGATATGAATTCTTATAGTTATTCCCTATATGCTGGCGGTATTTTCTCCGGTTAATTATATGTAATTAGCGTAACCCTACTGCTATTAATACTACTAAAACGGCCGCGGGGGGTCAAGTGTTGTGCAAAGTAGACGTCTTTACCTCGGAGTGAATTTTGTTCCCAGAAGCCCCTGTGTTTTGTGGAGTGCCTATTATGACACCCTTCGGGATCCCAATTGTGGCGGCAGTCCAATTGGAGTGGGGGTGGAGAGCTGTGGGGAGAGGATGAGGAGGGAGCATGAGGGCTTGGGAAGCTGTCTAGAGATATCACGCGCGCGCCCCCTATTCTACCTGTATTCTACCGCATTGTGGAAACAGTCACGCTACGACATTTTTGAGATCGTGGACGGGCTGGTAGGTACATACGATACTAGAGGCCTACCTCTAGGTACATACTTACCGTGTAATTACCTACATAGCGCGCGAGATGCGAGAGATATAGATCGGATTCGGACCCATCCATCAGCGAGACACTGGACTACGTATTTACCTATCCATGTCTACGTACAAAAGTTTAACTATTTCCAAAACGAGCTCGCGTGCGGTCTCCTCTTTCGTTCCACTACGATAATAGATATCTACAATATGAGGGGCCGAGCTCTCTTCGCTAAAATCTCATACAAGCATATGTACGTACGTACATACGTATCCAATCCAGGTCTTAGCGACACTGCGGCGCGCGCGTATCACGCAGGGCCTTCTTCCTTCTGTCAGGTTACATACCTACGAGACGCTTCTCACTTCTCACCCACGACGCGACAGACGCGTTTTCGTCACAGCTTTCCCCTTCTCACTGCTGACCTCTGGCTGCGCTGACTGCCACCGGAAAAACCAATGTCTATTTTCATTCCCAAACACAATAGATACCTTCCATAAAATTTGAGCCGCTTCCTTGATACCATCATACCATAGGATATAACGGAACAATGGAAACCACCAAATCTACCAACAGCTGTGGCAATCAGCGTCCCACAAAGAGGTTTCGTGCGCCCTCCCAGCCCTTCGAGGCAGGGTCAGCCTCTGTGGAAGAAGAGCGGATGCTCGCCCAGGCTATCGCCAACTCTCGAAAGGATCAGGGCAGAGAACCTCTCACCTCCATCCCCATTGGTCCGACGTTTTATCCGACGGTGGAGGAATTCAGTGGTGATCCGTTGATTTATTTGGAGAAGATTCGGTCTGTGGCTGAAGTGTATGGTCAGTTTTGTGAAATAATTTTATATAGTTATTTAGATTCTTTCTCAACTGTTCCACGTTAATCACATTTCATGGACATATCAATATCACAAACTCGTCTAATCGAAATTCACTTCTTTCATTGATCCTTTTCATTTGTGGTAGGCATTTGCAAGATTGTGCCTCCGAAAGGTAGGTTGGACATCTATGTTTGATGCTTTTGGTTGATTGTCAATGGATAGCATCAATCCCACTGTCAGGAATTGGAACCCCACTTCATTTTATGTACTATTCATTCTCTCTTTCCTGACCATGATGTTCACCTCTCCTTCCTCAGGCTGGAACCCTCCATTTGCACTAAATGTCGATTGCCCGAAGAAGTTCCAAACCAAGGATCAATCCATTCACCGGCTCCAAGAAGGAATAAGCTTTGGTGATGGCTCTGACTACACTGTAAAGGAATATCAGAAAATGTCAAGCGACTGGAGCAAAGAATGGAAGAACAAGCATTACCCTGCTTCAGTTGAACCAAGTCACGGAGACTCCAAACCATCGATCCCAGGCTCGCTGGAAAATATGACAAGTAAAAATCAGTCACCAGCAGCAGCCTTTTCCTCTGCAAAGCAAGATGGACCAACGAAGGATGAAAAGCCGGGGGAGAATGTTCCCCAGCCCAAGATGACTCCCGCCAATTTGGAGCGGGATTATTGGGACATTGTTGAAACTCAACGTCAAGATATTGATGTCGATTATGGCAATGATGTTGATACCTCTGAATTTGGATCAGGATTTCCTATATCAGATAGGGGGAGATCAGTGAACTCTCCAAATTTTTATGCTGAGCAGTCGGAGGAGGAGGACCTTCCCGAACCAGCATTTGGCACAGAAGAATTTTACAAAGAGACATTTTGGAATCTAAACAATATACCCAACTCCAAAAATAGTGTTCTTCGTCACGTGAAGGTCGGGATCAACGGAATCAACGTTCCCTGGTTGTAAGTTGTTTAGTTTAGATCTATGTTGTCTTGGTTGTTGCAAATACCAAATCTCTCACCCTGAGTTCCTTTCCTATCCTTCTTGTTTCTACTAGGTACTTTGGATGTTTGTTCTCAACATTCTGCTGGCACAATGAGGATAATTACATGTACAGCATCAATTATCATCACAGAGGTGTGTGGCTTGTTTGGGTATTTTTGTTTGGGATTCATATTTTGACCTCCAACCTTCTCACGGATATCATGTTTTTTCATCACAAAGGAGCTCCCAAACAGTGGTATGGGGTCCCAGGCACGAAGGAAGATGCCGATGGCGTGGAACGTGTTTTCAAGAGCTATCTTTCAATGAAAATGCGAGATGTTCCTGATTTGCTACATCACATTACCACATCATTTAGTCCCCGATTGCTCAACAAGGATGGAGTCCGGGTTTGCAAACTCCTCCAAAACGCTGGAGAGTTCATTGTGACATTTCCTCGTGCATTTCACGGAGGGTTTAGCCTGGGGCCGAATTGCGGGGAGGCAGTTAATTTTGCATTGCAGGATTGGATTCCTCATGCTGTCGACGCAAACGAACGGTACCGAACCTTTGGGCGTGCTTCTGTGTTTTCACATGATCGACTTGTATATACCATGGCACATCATACCAATGAGTTGCGCACGACGGAAATTTGCAAATCTCTCGCCCAAGAGCTATATCGTTTGATGAACG
Source organism: Bacterosira constricta (assembly GCA_037356235.1). NCBI lineage: Eukaryota > Bacillariophyta > Thalassiosirophyceae > Thalassiosirales > Thalassiosiraceae > Bacterosira > Bacterosira constricta. The sequence continues at coordinate 4,197 of JAZGVS010000082.1, forward strand.
AAGAATTGCTGCTTCGACAAAAACTCATTAATGCTGGTGTCCGTGACGTCTCAACAGAAGTTGAGCTTCCTCCTAACCGTTTGGATCAGTTGGACGAAGAATCGGCAGATTATGACGATAAGCGTCTGTGCCATTCATGTGAGTTCAAACTGAAACTGCACCATGGATGATTCACCTTTTTCATTTCTCATTAAACTTCCCCCTTGATTTGGCCGTTATCAGGCAAGCATATATGTTTTTTCTCGGCCGTGTGCTGTGAGTGCTCTGATAGCAAAGTATCGTGCCTACGCCATAGCCATTACATGTGCAGGTGCTCCATCAAGCGCAAATACCTTCTTGCGTGGACACCAGAAAGTGAAATGAGAGAAACTATTTCAAGAGTTGAGAAGCGAGGCGAAGAACTAAATGGTACGAAGCAGACTACACCAGTCTATGTTCCATCCTTTCACAAAGGACCCCTTGAAGATGCAGCTGGCTCTTCCAAAGATCGGCTCATCCACCAAACCTACGAGGTTTCGGTCCAGCCAATCATTCCCCTTGACTCTGTCCCAGAGCTGGTGTCCTCGGATACAAGTATTTGTTCGTCAAGGTCACAAGGAGAATCTCCAAGCACCCTGAAGGATCCACCTGAAAAAGGCATTTTTGGGGCGCCAAATACCGCCTGCAGTTTAGACGTCACTTTCTCACATGATGGTTTGACTGCAGGTGTTCCAAACTCCAATGAGTTGCCATCAACTGTGGCCCCTCGTCGAATTTCCAGTTCAGCTACAACTGATTAGACAACGAGCGCACTCCATTGGGTGCTTAAAGAAGTGGCGAAGACAGAGGACAATCCTGTTGGCAAAGATTTCCACATAACTGCCATATTTACGAGGAAGGCTAGGTAGCTTCCAGCTAAAAATATTGTTTGTTTGCATTGTTACATTATTTGGTATCTACTCTACTTTTAATTATATTCATTCAAACATCAAGCCTCTGAATCTGCTCGGGACGACTGATTAGACTTCTGTCCCTTTCTGTAATATCTGGCAGCTCTATTACAGATATGCCTTCAGGATTATTCGATGTGGCATGATCAGGCTGCCTTCGCTCGCGACGCATAAAACGTATGAAGTTTGGCATTTCATGTTGATTTTCAATAGAATTTTGGCCTCGCATCTCCTCAGATTCAGACAATGAACCAACAGGGCTGTCCTGCTCTTCCACTGTTGCCCCTGTCCCCTCATTCATACCCAGTGCTTCTGGAACATCAGTACGGCATACGGGGCAAGTCCGAGAGAGTTGAAACCATTCTTGGCAGCAACGTTTGTGGAAGACATGCTCACATGGCGTAGCAACAATTACTTCACCATCTTTATATTCCATCATGCATATCTGTGGTTGAGAGTATAGTGCACAAACAAGTTGTTGGTACAAGCACATGTGAGACGGTATAACAAATTCTTCTGAAAAAAAAATAGCATGTACTTACGCAGCATTCCCTTTGGTAAGAATCTGGAAACTCATGCAGAAGGACCACACGGAGTTTCTCAACACACCCTGAAGGCGCAGGGTCAGAGTATGTATTTGGAAACACTTCTCGTACAATTCCACTAATACGACCTCGTGGCCTCCGACCTCCCATAACACCTCGGGATGACGTGATATCTCCATTTGGAAAATACCCGTTCCTCGTTAGCAGAACAGCAACGAAACAGAAAGGGATCAGATAGCCAAGGAGGATAGTCGCCCATGCTAAAAGAGAGAGGCAGACAAACACCAGGCTCACATAAAAAAGCTCACTTGCAGTACTGGAACAAGTCGATTCGCTAATGAAGACGCTTCGCACGCCCAATCTCAAGACTAGCATAGCATAGATTAACTGGTGACGAGTCAGAATGAGATCACATGATACACAAGGTGAGAAAACCAAGTTTGTGCATTGCTAAACATCTGATACAATAGGTACTCACATATCCAACATTGTACATTATGATTCTTGGGGGTATCCGTCGTTGAGAATCTGTTCGCCATCGACACAACCACTTCATGATATCAGCACGGAATACATCCAACACCAATTGTATTGTGACAAGCCAATAGTATGGTTTTAGTGGCACATCACATGGCTATAAAGGAATCAACAAAATGAATATTGCACATGAGACATGAGTCAAATGTAGAAAGAATGCCCTTTTGCAACACAGGCACATCGCAAACCAGTGAATGCGCATGACACACCTTTGAGTGGGATAATACGTATGTGCTTGTCAGCATCACCCAAGCTATCATCACACAAAATAGCAATAAGCTGAAGAGCACTGCCACCGAGGTGATAATGCTTCGAAATCGTCTATTGATTCGTATCCATCTAGTTCGAGCTTCTCGATTTGGATCGGACGTGCTGGGGGTATTTATGTTTGGAGTGTCATCGGCATCATTACCAGGTTCTAATTCTCCACCAGGTGGCAATTCAGTGGAATTTCCAGACAAGGGTGAAGTGGGTGGTGTTGTTGCATCTGACACCTCAAAAGCTGACGCATGGGGTTGTACATCAGCATCCGACGGTGATAGCAATTGTTGTCCTGTCGTTTCAACGATATCAGAGATTTGGTCTCCTCGGGGATCATTATCCTGATCTATGGCATTTGTTTCCTCTTCTATGATTATTGGTGACGTCGCTACCACTGGGCGCTGACTAAAAGGCCTACTACGTGACTGACGCATGATCCTGCCTCCACGGTTCCTTCGAACAGTAACAACTTCATCTTGTGCACGTCCACCATCAATTGCCCTAGAGCCGTAAACAGAGGAAAAGAAATCAGCCATACGTGCTCTATCAGGTTCACTATTAGCACGTTGTCGCGATTGTTGACTAGTTCCTTCATCGAGACTACTAGACTCAGTAGAAGGCACCAAGGGATGGAGCAAGATGGAGCGAGTTCCACTTTCATCGTCACTTCCATAAATTCCACTGTCAGCATCCACATCATGATGAACATGGACTTCAAAGGGTCGATAGTAAAGAAAGCCATTGCTGCCATTGGATTCAAATACATTCATATTCGGATCGCTCGAAGTAGAAGATGCATTGGTGGTAAAACGTCTTGGGTCACTTCCTGTGTGAGAAAGTGCAAAAATATCTTCTTCTCCAAGGCGCATCGTTGTCATAGATGAGACACTGTTCCCAGAGCTACTCCCAACACCAGTACCAGTATCACCACCACTACTGAAACTTAATCTCCGGGCACGAATCCAACTTCTCAATGTTGCCATACCAGCATCAAGTGACGTCACGACTGAATTCCCACTGCTATTAGCTCGCCTCCTTCTTCCTGTATCCTCATCATTGTTATTGTCTTCCCCATTTCCACCAGCAGCGGAGAGATTGCTTCTCTCAACATGCCTTCTGCCCCGCCGGAGTCGTGTACCGAAGCTCCTACTGCTGCGTCCACTTCCACTTCTGCGTCCGCTCCCAGTGCTACTGCTATTTCCACTAATACTCCCTGTGCTCTCACCCAAAGCACGAGTTCTTCTTCGCGGAATCGGTGTTGAAAATGGAGATGTGCTTGACGCACCAATGGAGTCATGATCATCTGATTGCTGAGTGAGATTATCATTGCCAATATCAATGTCAATGAGACGACTTTGTTCAGAACGATCAGTATTATCATGGTCAAAAAAGTCTCCAGTGAATCCATGGTCATCCACAAATTCATCTTCAGTCTCCTCAGAAGGGATGTTATTTGCAATATTGTTCCCAGTTTCAGAGATGCTTTCCATCTGGTGTATAGACCGATGGCGTCGTCTGGACGAGGCACTAGAATTGCGGCGATGGACAGGTATTATTGGTGTTATTACCGGCTGCAAAGATACTGCCTCGTTAACGCTGCTATTGGATTTGTCATTTGCATTGCCTTTGGCACTATTATTTTGGTCTGGTGTAGACTTTGTGACCACATTTGTAGTGGAGTTTAAAGCGTGCTCTTCCATTATTTGTGTGTCTTGATCAAGTGCAGAAGATGGATATGGTTCCATCTCTTTTCCTGGATCCTTTGTCAGGTTGGAAATGTTTGTAAACGGATTAGATTCACCATCTTCCCCTTCTTCCATTGCACCAATTTTTTCAAAGTCCTCGAACAGTTCATCAATCTCTTTGGATATAGCTTTTGTGTTTTTGTCAAGTTGTCCATCAGACGGATATGCTATTGGTACGGAATCAATGTAAGAATGTAAAGATGTGTTGTGGCCGCTAGGTTTTGCGTCAGAATCGCCATCATCATCTTCGATAATGCCCATGTGGCCATTCACTGATTTCTGCTCTGCTTCAATATGATTTTGCTCTGTGATCCCAAATGCTGCTTCTCGAATATTGGCAATAGAACCTGGTACAGCCCCCGACACTGAAATAGGGAGAGACTCGCGTTTTCCGTCCTGAGATGGCCCAGCATGCGCTGACGTTGTGCCATGAGCCGTGGCGTCGGCGGCATCATGATTGGTGTTGGCCATTATGATTATGCTTGTGCTTTTGACCTCTTTTGACTACTTTTCTAGGCGCGGACGAACAGCATCAGCAATCAACATCAGTATTGACCACAAAAATTACACAAATAGACCGTCGAATATGCGTGTCTGATACTCCCTTATCCTTATTAATTGTGGGTTTATTCCTTGCATCTGCTAATCTATTTGCTGCTGTGGCTCGCTCTGCATCTCTCTGATCGCGAAGGCGAAGGGAAAGAGTGGGGGCATGTCTATCCAGATCTATCCCTTGCTGCCATGTTGTGTTACCTTGTGTTACCTAGTTGCCATAGGAGACATCTGCACTTGTTCTCAACACCGAACTGGCGGGAAATAATATCATTGGAATTGGCGATACATGGTATTCCCGCCATTTTATTTTATACTATAAGTTCGTTCTCTATATCTAGAGCCTCCCGCTGAATGACAGAAGAAGTTTATCGCCAATAAACATCGGGTAGCCGAGTTCCGGCCGGGTTCCGGTTGCATGTTGGTTGCATGTTGCATGCACCATTTATTTCGGACATCCACAACCAAATAACAACCAAGCACAGACAAAATAAAGAGATGACAAGAGAAGCCTTCAACATAAAAGTAAGGAGACGCAATAGCAATAGCAATAGCAATAGCATTCATAGAAAGTACGATATATCCTGGGGTTGCGCCTCTCTTGCATCTCAGTAGACCTCTCTCGCATCAACTCCAATTCGCTCCAGAGATAGATGGATTGCTCTAACGGGAGTAAGGGTTAGCAAGGGTGATTGTGACGCGCAAACATCTACCAGGCATTATTCACAATCTCCGCCGAGCGCACCAAAGAATTCCCGGTGGTGCATCATAAATTGAAACGTCAACATAAACGATTTCCTCCTCCTACCAAATTCAGAATACCAGCATTTCCCTTGGCCTTGGGACTTTAGGCGTACATATATCATAACCATGTTTCTTCGGAAAAGCAGGTATCTCCAAAACGGCTTCCAGGACAATCTCGATCTTTTCGACGATGCACCACCCCCTCCATCATGCTCCAACCCCAACTGGTCCTTAGACTGCTGTTGCGGCGACGAAGAAATAATATTCATCTCCCTCATGTGCGGCTACCTCCTAGCCAACTTCTTCCTTTGGAATTCCCTCCTTCTCAAACCCATGAAATTAATCGCAGTCGCAGTACATGAATTCAGCCATGCCACTGCCTGTTGGATAACGGGAGGAAAAGTTAGTTCTATTGAAGTATACAATAATGAGGGGGGTGTGACAAAATACCAAGGTGGCAAACGATGCTTAATTATTCCAGCTGGATATCTGGGTTGTTCCTTCTGGGGAATGGTATTTGTAGTCTTGAGTGGGGATAGAACAGCATCGTTGATATCCGCATGTGTATTTTTATTCGCGTTGGTGGTTTCATTGTTCTTTGCACCGAACGGGACAATGGTATTAATAAGTGCCGGATTCATTGTCCTGACAGCGGGATTTATATTGATGGATAGACTGTTGTTTGATCCACTGTTACAATATCTGACGTTATTTTATGGAGTGTTTATTGGGTCCTTCTCGGTGTATGATATATATGATGACCTTATAACGAGAACTGTGGAAGGATCAGACGCACATGCATGTCATGAGCTAATTCCACGTTGCAAACCACGATGGGTGGGCCTCCAATTTGCTGTTGTGGCACTGGGATTGCAAACATTGGGACTGTACCTTGCGTTGGTATGGATGACTTCGACATAGATCATGAGGTATATATCTGTTGCACAGTGATATAGCTATTGAAACATGCCTTCAAAGTGATCAAAAAACTTTAGGGAAGAACTGTGTCACATTTCATTACTGTGATCACTCATTTGGGTTCTGTGGGAACTCAATTGAAATTGTCATGGCGTTTGGTCAAATAATCTCCGAACGTACAAAAATCCTTTGCCATTGGTTGTGTAGACTTTAAAGCATTTTCATTAGATCAGGTTCATACTTCATAGATGCAATCGATAGGCCCTATGCTGTGCTGTGCTCGATCAAAATACCATGTTGTACTGCTATGGGCACCCAGATACAGAATGGTTGGTAGGTACCTATGTAATAGCAATGACTAATCAGATATTATGCACAAACAATGGTACACCTAAACAAAGCCAAAAGCTAGCAGTGAGCAGTGCAATGCCAACCTGGACTTGACCTGGACAAGCACTGGCNNNNCTGGCTGCAAGCTCGGAAAGAACCCCTTGGGCAGAACCCTCATTTGAATATGTTTTCAGAATTCTCCCGACAGGAGTACACAATAATGGCGGGAGACTGCGAGCCTCGTAGAATATGAAAACAACAACTTCATCGAACTTTGACGGTATTGTGCATACTACCTACGACATACGACCGTACCGTGATACGACATCTGCTCAGTATCAGCTTGAGCGCCCGCGGGGGGTAGGTGCAAGCGAAGCTTGACAACCAGATCTTGCATAATATCTTTGTCCATCACCACATCTTCTCGCCCCGCTGATTCGCCGCACATGACACACGACACCATCATCACCGCAGATCACCGCCCAGTCACCGCCTCAATCTAATGCACGTTTCATAATTGATTGAGCCATAAATTGCCAAACAAAGAAACTATCGTCTGAGGAAGTTGCAGATATATCATCGCCAGCGCTGCAGCTCAGTAGATATCGCTCACATCTCGACTGACCGCCTTCACCTTCACTCCATCCAAAAGTACAAAAAGATGCGGTGTCATCCCGATCACATCATAGATCGCCGTCTTTTATCCATATTTGTATTTGCTACTTCATCGCTTAATATGAACGTTCCTACCGGTCTCATGTGTTCGGCATTTTCAACAATCACGCCACTGGCATTTAAATCTCCATCAATAATGCGACATCCATCTCTCTTCTCCACGCGGCCGACAACATCATTATTGAACCCACAATTATTTCCTTCCCATTCTAGAACTGCGCTGCGTGCATCCTCCCCCTCACCCAACAAAAAACCAAAACCACCACCCCTCCCAACAATAGACGACCCCTTCCTACTCCTAGGACTAGACGCAACTACGGACGCGAAAGAAATAAAACGAGCATATCGTAAGCGAGCCATGACATACCATCCTGATATCATACTGGGACCAGATTCGACAGAGAAGGAGAGAGCTGAGGCTAGCAATGACTTTGCACGTATTAATGCTGCATATGAGATGCTGACTGGTGGTGGGAAGGGTAGTGTGGGTGGAAGTAATAATGCTGGTACTGGTGGCACAAAGTCATCGTCGACGGGTGGGTATAAACCTCCTCATCGACGAGAATCTAGCTATTCTTCTTCTTCGTATGGGAAATCAACCAACTGGGAAGATTTCATGCCCAATTATGATGAAGAAGATACCAAGTATGATTCAGATGGAGATTCGTTCGGTTCCATTTTCTCTGATATAGTAACTGGCGCTGCAGGCTATGCGGCAGGAGTCGCAGGCAGTGGTAGCGGCGGAGGAATTGTTGGCGATTTCGTTGAGTTTCTAGAACGAAATGTTGATGGTTTTGAATCTGGCTATGATGATGACAAGACCTTGTCCCAGCTACTGACCTATGGTTCGTTTGATGAAGTGGCAAGTGAGATGGATGAGACAGATGTTCTTGTCACTTCCTTGGAGACTAAGTTGAGCACTGTCGAAAATGAATTGATACAAGCGCAAGCTGATCTGAATGTGGCTGTGAAGTTTTCGGAAAAGCTAGACCTTGAAGAGCGCGGTGCAGAATTGAAGGCGAGGGAGAAAGTTGTCAAGGGATACGTGAAGAAGTGCAAGAAGCGATTGATTAGATTGAGGGAGAGATACAAGGAGTTAATGGTGGAAGGACGAGGGGGCAGAGGATATGGAGGCAGATCAAGTAGTAGCGGAGACAGTGCCAGTGGGGCTAGATCCAATTCCAGTGGTAGCAGCTCAAGGTCCAGTTCCTACAATCGTGCACCACAATCTGCTCCGCCTGCATCATCGACCGCTTCCACTCCAACTTCAGCTCCTGCTTCAGCTCCAGCATCTTCCTCCTCAAAAAGTTGGAGGGATGAAGGGTTCAAAAGCTCGTATGGCAGGAGAAGCTCTGGCAGCAGACGTAGCAGCAGCCGCAGGAGCAGAGAAACAACGAATGCAAATGAACCAGCAGCCGCAAAAGAACAACAATCGAGTCAGCAGCAACAGCGAAGTGCAAATGAAAATGTTTCCAGTAGCAGCAGTGGCCGCAGCAGCAGTAGTAGGAGCGGCGGCAGCAATGCCAGCTCAAACAGCACTGATGGTGCTAATGGCTCCAAGTCAGCCATTAGTCAACAATATGAGCCTTGGGTGCCACCCCATCGACGCACTCAATCAACGGCTGAACGTGATGCACAGGATAAGAAAAAGCTGCGTGAACTTAGAGTAGACGATGACTTTGAGAAGCTCAAAAGAGAGATGGGAATGTAGAACTGGAGTTGACTTGGTTGGCACACATGTGATAAGTGGTCATGAACCAACTTAGTTCATACGTATAAACTGTAAAACAGAATTGGTATTTATGAAAGGTCTTGAGTAACAAAAATTAGGATTTATGAAAGGTCCTGAAAAGGTCCAGATTATACTGATCTTTTCCTTTATCAGTAGCGACTGTCGTTTTTTGCTGTCTGAGATGAAAGCAATACGTTTTCATATGACGAATATTTGTTGTTGACGCAAAGTTGTATATTAATTGAAATAAAATCTACATAATATCAAGAGATCGGCAGACGATGACTTTGAGAAACTCAGAAGAGAAATGGGAATGTATGGTAGAACTGTAAACATGTATCAAATGTAATGAAAAAACAGCATCGTTAGTATCAATTTTGTCACTTGCTGCACGTCAAAAGCTAATCCAATTCTATCCATAAAATCTGAACCTTGGTGTTTTTCTGACACCATTCCTTGACCTCCTCCTCATCCAATATAGCCTCTCGGCAGATCAGCAATATCCTTTGCAAACTGAGTCTTTCCAAAGCAACATACTGTTTGATCAATGCAATTACCTTTCCTTCCGGAATCCTTTTGAACCAACTTCCACACTTCATTGAAATGATCCATACTTCAAATCTTGGTCTGTCCGGAATTATGTGCAATCCTCTCTGTTCAGACGACACAGGCAAAGAGCGCTACACTGCTACCAATCTGACCCAGTCTAGTGAAATTAGATATAGTTGACTGTGAGGAATATACCATACATGATAAAAATACATTATCTACATTATCGAAGATTCCTTTTGTCTACCTGCTCGTCTAGTTTGCACATCAAGACTCGCTTGCCACTTCTTTTCACTCAATTGTGCAATCTTTGTTAGGCGCCCAACGTCAATACTCAATCCAGCAGCTTTAGCTGCCTTCAACCGAGGCTTTAGACGGTTTTCCAAACTCAGGCTAAGCAAAGAAGGAATTTGTGTGATAAGATCCAATGCTCTCCCCTCGTCTCTTAATGCATCAATATAAAAGTTTAAGGTTGGTTCAAGATTGCTTTCCACATTGCAATGCAAAATAGCAGGGAATTTCTGCACAAAATTCGATAGCCCAGTGTCTGATAGAGAAAGGCGTTGCTGTATCCATTCTAACTTCGGCATCAGTTTGTTGGGAATAGAACTACTCAAAATTGATGGTTCTCGTTGAATCATTTTGCCTACAGCAGCATTATCCAAATCAAGTCGTTTCTGTAGCCATTCCAATTTAGGTTCTAGGTTGTCTTCAAAAGAAAACGTAAGTATCTGTGGCATTCGTTGGATCATTTTGCTGAGCGCAGCATCATCCAAATCTAGGCGCAGTTGTAGCCATGCCAAAGTTGGTCTTAAGTTGTCTTCAAAAGAACATGCCAGTATCTGTGGCAATCGTTGAATCATTTTGCTGACTGCAATATCGTCCGCACCAAGTCGTTGTTTAAGCCAGTAAATTGTTGGCTCTAGATTGCCGTCAATTGAAAGACCCAGAATTGTTGGGCATCTTTGAATTATTTTCCTGACAGCATCATCATCCAAGAGAAGTGCACTCTGCAAGTAATTTAGCTTTTTTCCAATGGTATCCTCAATAATGCATCCAAGAATCTGTGGTCGTCGTTGGACTATTTTCTTGATTTCATTCTCCTTCAAGTTGAGACGGTTCTTCAGCCAATTAGCACGTTCTTCCAACACGCCAATATCCAGAGTTAGGATGTTTAGTTTCTCCACCTTGTCTTCGGGAAAGCCCAAAGTATTCATCAAATATTCCTTATTGGCATCAACCTGCGGTCTACCTGTACCTGATGCAGATGTTACCACAGTGGTATGCGCTCCTCGACAGCAATTATCGTGTTGTTGCTGTTTGGGCGGTTGAGACACAGAAAAAATGTCATGCCGTTGATGATGTTTGAATGGCTGAGATGCGGGACCAAATACAAAAGACCTAGCCGTAGGTATGGCAATGAAACAACGACGTGCTATTCTCTCCATACTATTGATGGCGCTTCTGGCTCGCTGGCTTCATTCTGGCATGCACTGGCGGAGATGGCGGCCACAACGGCGGTGTAGGGAGAGAAGAAGTGTTGATGTGCAGGCGGGGTTCTGCGGGGCGGGGGCGGGGGTGTGGTGTTGTTTTGTGGTGTTTCGTGTTTCGTGTTGCTTTTGTTTTCTGGTTTCTGGGTGTTTTGTGTTGGTTGTGTGGTTTGTGGTCTGTTGTATTTCTTGTATCTATCTAGCTAGCTCCCGCCACTCCCGCTCTATCCGAGACGAATTCGGAATATCAAACAATGAATTCGTATGGTGGCAACCAATTCACACGTTGTTCCTCATCGTTGTAGCATTATAATTAATGAGATTGTAGTCTCCAAGTTCATGCATTTATTCCTGTTTAGTCTTACTGAACTAAGTGAGATACATTTCATTTTGATTGGTTACCATTTTTGCTTATTCAGAATCACCACTAGCGCTATCTATGCTCTCGCCAACGCCATCAGTATCAGCTAAAGCAGGTTCCGACTGAGATACTTCTTCATCTTTTAACTCTCCATACCGCTCACGGAATTTTGACAACATTTCCTTCTCCTTTTTCCTTGCTTCGATTTCATCCCGTCGCCATGCACCTGCAGCTTCATCACCGAAGTCTTTACGAACATAATCTTCTATCATAGTTAGAGGATCAGGGGCGCTTGCTATAGTAGCTTTCAACTCACCACGCCTGTCTACTGGTGCATTCAAATTCACATATTCAGCGACCATGATCGGGCTGTCGTACTGCTCGGAGCCTTTAGGCATGTCAGTATTCGTCGGAATCAAAGTGAGCAATGCGTTTCTCATTCGGTCTACCTTACTACCATGACGCTCTCGAATATCCTGCTCTACCGACTTCATCTCCTTTTCTGCTTCCTCTTTGTTTGCGGCTGTAACAACATTCTCCTTTAACTTGCGCAACACTCCCAGCTCAGTTTTCATTGCGCCATCTAGTTCTTTTTTTCGTCTGATGGCACTCTTTGCCATACGAGCACGCAATTGATGAATGGATACCTCCTCTCCATCTGCTGGAGAGTCAAAATGATCAAAGTCGTAGGATAATCCAATGCCAAACGTTTGTTGTACAGCCACTCCTAATATATCGTCCAGTGTTTTCGTGTTATATGATTCTTGGTGTTTGATTAATCGAGCTTGCGTAGCATTATTGATGGCGGCATCTCTATCACGGAATATGAGAGAGAGTGATTCTACAATATCATCTGCATGGAATGTTAAATCATCATTGTCAATTTTGCTGTTGGTTGTTTTGTTTTCTTCGTCAGACAGCTTCCTATCTTTACGGCTCAAATATTGAGTCCCTTCAGTAGAAAAGTCATCAAAACTGAGTGGCTGTTTTTTCCAATCATCCATTTCAAAGAGAAGAGCATCATGTCCTGTGAAGAAATAATTTGACCAAGATCGCAGAGTCTCGCCAATTCTTTGAGGGGTGCGCCATCGAAGTTGATATCGCCATTTTACTTTTTGGCTGTCAAATGCACATCTCCTTCTATTGCACGTTCATCATTTATTGGAAAGGATGTGGCCCCAGACAGAGATACAGCAGAACATTTTGAGACGCGAGCAATCCTTCGAAGCGCAACCAAATGGCACAATGGTGCAATTACAGATAAGCAAGATGCCACAACTGTCCCCAAGCTAGCTGTACCAAAACCTCCTTTTCGAGTGCCATACATCACTGCCAAATCAGATGCCACACCCAATGGAAGCCAACCTAACAGCATCTTCACTGCCTGTTGCAAGTACACTGTCGGCCGACTCAAAGGTCGAGGCTGATCATCACGTCGTAGCTCGAATAGCAAGGATGGATATTGGTGAATTGCCGCCGCAGCACCTGCACGAGTGAGCAGTCGTGTGCAGACATTGGTGTTGCTCGCGATCAACCACGGCTTTCTCAAAGATGCAAGCATAGAATACATTTCCCAGATAAACATCACAACTACGGCCGAAGACCAGTTCTCGAGTAAACAAAGCACGAAGTTACCAGTATCTTTGTCTTTTGCTTTCTTCTTGGACTTGTCTGTAGTATAAAAAAATGAAGGTGCATCAGAAGATGATTTCCCTCTGGATGTGAAATACTCATCTAAAGTACGGCCAGATGGTCCCAATTTTTCATATTTGACTAATGCCAGAAGAAACATTGGAAGCGCCATACCCACAATCCAATGATGCAAGGTTGATAATGTGACAATAGACTGTGTAGCAAGAATATGCAGTTTGCGCCTCCATAATTGTGATTGATTCCAAGATCGAATAACCCCATTGAATCCATCGCCTGCGCCACCCCCACTCAAGAATAGCATCCATCCACCAATTTTGACAATAGTTTGCAACAAATCTGTGACCAATGGGCGTCGATTGCGAGCGAATCCGTGATCTAATGTGTATTTACGCTGCTGCTGCTGCAAATCCGTCACAGCAGATTGACGTGTCATTGCTATTTTGAGGAGTTGATAGTCGTTCTCAAAGTTATTGGCTTGCCATTGTGTAGAGGTTGTGTTTGTTGTAGATGGTGCATGTTGAAATGCATCTTCGATTGCTTCGCCGTTTGCTGATCTCTGTGGCGACATACCAAGATCATTGTTATCAATAGTTGTGGTGTTTTCATTGGTCATTTGGTCTTCTTGGCTTTCCACCATTCTAATCGCGAGGTCTGAATGTTTATTTTGATGATTTATTTTCTTTCTGTGAAGTGAGGTCTTGAGGTGAATGCCTCTGTTATGATTGAAAAATTTTCTTCTGCCATGTCCATAGCATATCATGTTCGAATGACAATTGACCGATATCATCTGCAATAACGGTCTATTTCTTGACAAGTGGTTAGAGCCAACTGATCGTTTTCCTTGATATGATATTAGTTTGTCATAGTTTTGACGAGAATGAAGATTTGCCACTGTATCAAGGCTGAGAGAGTTGACCATCCCTCCTTCCATCACCAAAATTGAATATAATATTAGTGATATAGGGAACAGAAATGATGCTGCCATCGTGCGCTGCTTTTGTCGAATGCCCATGATAATGAAGACCTCCCTCATTCACTCATTCAAGAGAAAAAAATGATGATCGTCATCGTCATCGTCGTTATCGTTGTAGTTGTAGTTGTAGTGATAGTACAGTTGAGTGTTGATGGACGGTGGGCGATCTATCTCGAGTCCCGAATCTAATCTTTGATTTCAGTCACCAGTCAAAGGTGTCACATCTTTTACCTTCTACCGCAATTTACTCGGATTTCATCGGACGTATGTAAAACCATACCAACGGTGTGATAGCAAGACTGGCCGGTCAGTCACGATGTCTGTCCCGCCATGGCCATCGTCGTATCCCTTCTTTTTCCCCCGCCCGCCGCCCGCTCCACGCTCCATGCATCATCCACCATGAACATCTCATTATTCAATTTGCCGTTGACGTAGTCACCTCCTTCTGTACATCGTTTATAAACACCATGGGCGGCCCTCCTTCAGATGATGTTAAGATCGGTAAGTAACCTGTGAAAAGAATGTTTGTCGATGGATACTATTGCATCGCCTCCTGATGTTGCCCTTTACATGAATTTAACATTCAATTTCTGCTCTGTACCCGCACTCCAGTTATTATGCGTACCGTAGGCGGAGAAATTGGCTCCGCCTCTTCTCTCGCTCCCAAGATTGGTCCTCTTGGTCTCTCCCCCAAGAAGGTTGGAGAGGATATCCAGAAGGCCACCATGGACTGGAAGGGACTCAACGTGACTGTCAAGCTCACCGTCGTGAACCGTCAAGCCACCGTTTCCATGATTCCTTCCTCTTCTTCCCTTGTCATGAAGGCCCTTAACGAGCCTGTCCGTGACAGGAAGAAGGTGAAGAATGTTGTGCACAACGGTAACATCACCTTGGACCAGGTGATTGATATTGCTAGGCAGATGAGGGAACGTTCCATGGCCAAGAAGTTGGCTGGTGGTGTCAAGGAAATTCTTGGTACCTGCAACTCCATTGGATGCACCGTTAACGGCGAGAGCCCCAGGGACATCCAAGCTGGAATTGATGATGGTGAAGTTGAGATCCCCGACGAATAAACATTTAATTCAGAATAAAAGAATAATTCTACATCAGAACTACACATTCCAAACCATCAACCCTGCCTTGAATCAAATTCCAGGGTGGGATGGAAGTGGAACACGGATAAATCGTGCACAACCATCAATCACAATTAAAAAATCGTACACTAGGACAATTGTGGAACACTGACCTTTACCCTAACTCTGTTGACACCTGTTCAATCACAACTAATTTATCCTCAATGTGGGGTCTGAAACCATGCCATTGACGCTGCTGTGAACAACACAAGCAAAGATAAACTTCGTTAATCTTGACGAGGACCCTGCTTGGACCCTGTGTAATTAAACAAATAGGCAGAATGTTCTGAGTTTCATGACACACTTTCTGTAACCATTTGTCCCAGCAAATTCTATGCTTGGAAGGTTGCTCTGCGAGAGGTAGGCTGTGCCCTCATCTTCAGCACCTGGGCGTTATTCCTCTTTAAATCCTGTCTGTGATGTTCAGTTTAGTTCAAGACTGCATACTCTAGTCATAATCTTTCGAGCCCTAAGATCATCACCCAAGACAATACAAAAGCTCTTTTAGCGCTTAATTGTATAAGCACATAAAAGACAGATGAAGCCTTTTATATTGCAACATATGTCCTTGAGTGAAATAATAAGAAAAAATTGATAACTCATGTAGCTTGACAGGGCTACTGAGTCAGACTGATGACACAAATCTTTAGCTTTAGGTTGTTTAAGTGGAGAGAACTAAATAAAACATTTTTGTATCATAGGCAGAATCGGCCCAAATTACCCAAGGCTCTTTGGCACAGTACCAAAGCCATAACCAAACAAATCTTCCACTTCTCTGTATTCCTGCTGTACTAGGAACAGTATCAGAGAATTGGGTGTCACATCGCCACGTGTAGGTCGTGTGTCCACATTGCGCAGCAGTTAGACCACATCAATCCTGAATGCTGGAAAGGGCGCCGTCTGCCCAATGATTAAGGAATACAAGAATGTTTTTGTTCGTCAAAGTGGTGACTACCATCAAGCTGTCCTCGGTTTCACTGTGTCCCGTGTGTTGAATCCCTTGGCTGCGGCTGACATCATGGGCATTGACCATATGAAGGATTGTATCAAGGCTCTGTCACACTTTGGGTTCAATGAATTCCGTGGCAATCGTGGCATCCTACAAGATTTGGTTGGTGGGATCTCTCGCTACATGGCTGTTGCTGGTCTAGAGTCAAAAAGGCTGTTGAGCATGATGCATTACTCAAGAATAAGATGAAGATGTATCATGTATCCCGTGAAGTATTCTTACCTGAAAAGTATCCGGGCAGGACCTGGAAAGGTGAGCACATTGAAAAATCTCGCAGTGTGTGGGGATGGTGGAAGGCAAATGCTCACATTGCTCAATGTTTTCTTCACGGTAGCACACTTTGTCCGTCGAATATAGATGGAGCCTATACTGGCTACTATTAGCCAAGTAAAGTTGATTGTTGATTGTCAAGTCTATTGGACTTGGACAGTATTTTCTCAAAGAGATGATCAAAACATGCTTGATGGAACGAGATAATGATAATGAACTCTAAGACGGTGTGTAGGTGATGAATATGCTGGATTTCACATTAGTTTTAAAATAATGAGAACATCTCTTGGATAGCTTGAATCATGTCAATTGAGTGATTAACATTAACATAGCTTTTACTGGCATGTTTGTTAGCTGGTTAAATATTGATGCGACTGCATTACTGTGAAGATAGTTGCCATGGGGGCAATTGCATTTCATGTTGAAGTGATGTATTGGTATAGTCTGTGTGGTAAAGCTAATCTAGCGTCTAGTGTCTACACAGTAGAAGCTCCTCCTTGTATATTGTAAAGAGATATTATCTTTAAGAAGTGAACTCTCAGTATCTACTAGTCTAGGTTGAGGTCACGCGGCACACACATCTGTACCTGTGCATCACGAGAACCTGTGGACACTGTGGTTCTGGTTCTGATGGTGTAATGTCTGTGTCACCCATCGGTGTGTACACCATGCAGATCAAGTAAGCGGTATATATACGTAACTGTTTACGAACAATCTGCTGCTTACGTAAGAGCCCAACACTCACCTGCAGTGACAGTGAAGGACTGTGTAATCTAGCCTTGACTGGACTGTGTTTGATGGGATTTCATCCCAGCTCACGCACCGAGGATCACGGATTCGGTTCCTGCCTAAATTCCTTGCCTTGCATCTCTACGTAGGAATCAATAATTAGTTTATTGACAACCTAAGAACAAAGCCGCTTCGTGAACCAAAGCGCTAGACCCCCATTATCTATGGAGATATTAGCATGGATTGTTGTTTGGGAGGATGGCAGGGGAAGCGTGGATGAAGCAGTTGCTGCATTCCATCAGTCTATGAACTTCATGTGCTATTCCGCTGGTGCAGAGACACAGACACCGTAGCTGATACTAATAAGAGACTTTCATTCATCTAATGTTTGTTTCCACTTAATATTATTGAGTCTAAAAATATAAGCATGCAGCCATGATTCATTGCCGCAGCTCCGTCTGCAGCCGCTACAAATAATTCATGGTCATCATGGCATCATTCCTTCTCTGTCAGGCGCCACATATTAGATATTGTAATCAAAATAGACTTTCTAGTAATTAAATAATGTCTGTATTGGTCACAATGGTGATTAATTTATGCGGCGGGCTGATACGAAAAAAATAATAGTCTAGTAAATCATATCATATATTAGTCTGCAATTAGTTTCCAACTAAACGCTGACAAACCGCCCTTGGCTTTCCCTGTTCAATCAATTCGACACTGCAGAACCATTGCACTCCATCAATTGCGACCATGGCTAGCAAGGTTTAGGTGGCGAGAGGGTAGTTCAATATCATGGGTGGGGAGTCGTCATCGTCGCGGGTCGCGGCATGTGTTGTAATGGTAGCTAGCTACAGCTCCACTGGCTCCACTACGGTAAGAAAAGGTACCTACATCGATCTTTGGGATTGATGAAATCGATATTCAAAGCGACCAGAGCAATAGGTTAGTCGGACCAATACCTGACCCCCGC
>JAZGVS010000083.1:0-22327 GCA_037356235.1 Bacterosira constricta
CCATAATATCATCTCTTCGAAACCACCGCACAACAACTAACAATATTTCAAAGCAACCTGTAGGACTAGGTTCGGCATAACAATATCCTCTATGAAAAGCAAAATGAGCTCACTCAAGCTATCAACAGCCACAGCGGCCCTCCTCCTCTTTTCCAACGTGGCCCCTATCCACTCGTTTCAATTATCCCCACCGGCGACGACGACCACGACGCGCCCATCAAGAACTTTAAGCACAACCCTCCACGAACATCAACCCGACGAACGGGACGCTGCCGCGGCAACCGCCGCACTCCCACTACGATCCTCGGACAAATGGATTCAAAGCGATTTAGAATCACAACTCAAGGCCGCAAAAATTGGTGACAGCGGCGCTCAAGAATCATCGTCGCAGGACAACCGCAACCCAATCCGCGGTCCGACCCGCGCACTAATCTACGACACAACCCTCCGTGACGGAACTCAAATGGAATCCATCTCCGCATCCTGCGATGACAAGCTCAAAATATCCAAACGGTTATCGGCCTTTAATGTTGACTTCATTGAGGCTGGGTGGCCTGGTTCTAATCCCAAGGATGAAGAATTCTTTGCCCGTGCTCAGACGGAGTTGGATGAGGTGACGAAGAGTAAATTGGTGGCGTTTGGTAGTACGAGACGCAAGGGGATCAAGGCAGAGGATGATGTTCAGATTAAAATGTTGGTGGATTCACAGGCACCTACTGTTTGTATCGTGGCCAAGGCGCATTTATGGCAGGTTACTGATATTATACGTGCTGATCCCCAGGAGAATTTGGACATGATTCGTGATTCTGTGAGTTTTCTTGTGAGTCAAGGACGCAAGGTCATGGTGGATTTGGAACATTATTATGATGGTTTCAAGTTTGATAGTGAGTACACATTGAAATGTTGTGAGGCTGCGGTGGATGGCGGAGCAGACGTGTTGGTAATGTGTGATACAAACGGGGGATCCATGCCATGGGAGATTGAGAGTATTACCAAGGAGACATTGGCGGATGAACGTTGTGAGGAGACTACGTTTGGTATTCATTGTCATAATGATTGTGGATTGGCAGTTGCGAACAGCCTTACTGCTGTTAAATCGGGTGTGGGTTTGGTGCAGGGTACCATTAATGGAATTGGTGAGCGCACAGGGAATGCCGACCTGTGTTCCATCATTCCTTCGTTATCATTGCATTGTGACTGTAAAATGACAATCCAGAAGGATGATCTGGAGGATATTACATCCCTCTCGCGATATTTGGATGAGACGCTGAACCGTACTCCGGATAGGTCAGCACCCTACGTCGGTGCCTCGGCCTTTGCCCACAAGGGTGGACTTCATGTCGCTGCATTGGAACGCAGTCCCGACTCGTATCAGCATGTCGATCCTTCCACCGTGGGGAATCAACTGCGCGTCTTGATCAGCGAACTGAGCGGACGGCAGAATATTCTGGGCAAGATCAAAAAGCTAGATTTGGACATTGGCGACGATGCCGTAGTAGCCGAACGCGCCCTCGTCATTCTCGACCGAGTCAAAAAGTTGGAGAGTATGGGATACACCTTCGAGGGAGCCGATGCCAGTGTCGAACTCATGATTTTGCATTCCACACAGGGATATTGTCCTCCGTTTCGTGTGTTGGATTACACTGCGCAGGTGTATGATACCAATGTCGATAGTGCCAGTCGGGTCATGTCGAAGATGGAGCAGCATGGATCGGATAATCATGATAGGAATACTCCCAAGAATCTTGCACGTGCCACTGTCAATGTACGTGTGCTTGACGATCCCAACCATGATGGGGATGATGATAATGACTTCCTCGATCGACTTGAAGTGTCTGAAGGTAATGGCCCCGTGGATGCCCTTGCCAACGCATTGAAGAAGGCTCTGGCTCCATCCCATCCTGAATTGCAAAATTTGCAACTGATTGATTACAAGGTTCGCATTCTTGATCCTGAATCGGCCACAGGTGCCGCGACTCGTGTTATGATTGAGTTCAAGGATATTGAGACGAATCATAAGTGGACGACAGTTAGTGTGGATCGCAATATCATCAGTGCTAGTTTGAATGCTTAGGTGGATGGGCTTGAGTATGCTCTGAAGGCTGCTGTGGCGGCTTGTGTCATTGATGGTTTGTTTGAGTAACTTTAGTTCATAGTGAAACTGATTGTTGCAATATTTATTACTACATTGAAGTAACATACACTCGACTCCACAATACAATGATTGTTATTTATTGATCTAAGAGATGATTACTGTTTTATTATCTGAGGATTTGCAGTACTTTCTTCTCTTGCATTTTGCCCTCATTTTGGGGATCATGCCTCGTTCATTCATGCACAATTTTTTTATTCCATCGGAACAGTATTCGTATTATTCAATCTAAATTCAAACCACGTTATCTTTTGATGCCGCTGGGGTTACTGCAGTCGCAGGAGTGTACTTCACGATCCCGCCCATGACCGAACCTACCAACATAATTATCGCGCATGCCAGAACTATAAAAAATGGGCTTCCGTACTGTGTTGTGGCTGTGCTCTTAAGACTATCAGGGACTAGCAAACCGAGCCCTTCGTTGTAGTCCTTGTAGTTGACGCTCTGCTTCATGATTGCGCTCGCGCAAGGAATCATTGCGTATGCGCACAACGCGAAGAACGCTACCCCAATCAAACCAAAGATCAGTGATGCAAAACGAAGGGCGTTTCCACCCAGTTTCAAGCGAGCCAGAGACATAACACACAAGAGAGCTGCTGATATGATTCCTAAGAGCTTCATTGTTCTGATCAGCGGAGGAGCGCTTTCGCACGCGTCGCAATGCGAATAATTGCTTTCATGTTCGCTGACGCCGCCATACATTCGTTCAGATGGATCGTAATCTGTCACCACAGCGCTGCCGTTGACTATTGCATACTCCCGCTTTTCATATCCTTGCGATTTCAAAGGACAGTTTTCCTTGCCGTAAGCGAGGCGAGCGTACCAATCTTTCTTATAGTCGAGCTCATTTGAGGGATAGTCAGGATTTGCTCCGGTGGCACTGAGGGGCGCTGTTGTCGCAAATGCCACTTTAGCCGCAAATTCTTCATCCATCAGAGCTTTGTATTCCTCGCTTTCGAACTCGTTCTCACCGGTGAATTTCTGATGGACCACGGCGTCATCAGGCGTTAGGGAAGCCATGTCGTACTCCTCCAAGGCGGGTTCGAATGTTGCTTTCAACGTTTCCCATTGAGAAGAAAGAATAACGGCAAATCCACCGTAAGCAGGCGCGTATGCGCCAGCCTCTGTTCCGAGGATCGATGTATCCGTCAAGCGTGGATTGAGATCTGGAGCGTCGCCCAGTTTCGTGCTGACTTTCATTGTGATGCCCGTGACACCAATTTTGATGTCGTACACCTTGGACCACGTGAGCTTGCTCAATGCGCTAGACAGTCCGCCCATGGCCGCAAGTTCACTGGTTCCGCCAGCGAGATACGTCTTGAAATTTTGCTCGTACCCAGAACAGAGACACCCGGCATAGCAGGTGCAGGTCGCTCCCACGATGCCATTAATTTGGGCTTTCAGTGTTTCATCTTGTTCTATTGCGCCTGCAACGCAAAACGAGGTGCAAAGCTGACAAACAAAACAACATGGTAAATCCAGGCGAACTTGAGCTCAGATAACACACGACAACAAACACAGTAACAACTGTCATTATTTCAATCAAACACACCTGCTTTCCAAGAGCAAACTCATTTTCGAGTGCCGCCGCAGTGTACGCTCCATCAACCTCGTTTTCGATGGCAAAGAGAGCGTTCGAGATGACGGCGTCAGTTTTCACGGCATTCGAGGCGGTGAACAAGGTGACGCCCAAAATGGCAGCTGACGCCGCCAGAACAGCCGTCAGGATCAGCGGGAGGAGTGGGCGTAACTTCTGCATGGACAACAACTCTCAATGATCTGTTTGATTCTTTCGCTAGTTGAGTAAAATCAAGCTCTATGAAAAAAATAAAACCAACTTCTTCTTTTAAAATTTTAATTAAAAAAACTTTTTGGTATTGCACGAGGCATCTCGTGGCTGTTGAGTGAACTATGCGCAACTGCCACCCAAAATAAACGTGATGGCCAGTGCCCACTATGCCAATACAAACCCTCGAGTTAAAGAACAATCAAAAATGGAACGCCACCCAGTGGAGTACCAACAGTTGCAGGTACAACCCGAAATGAAATGTATGGTTTGACATGAGCTTGTCGGCGCCTCCATCGAACCCTGAATACATGAGAGATTTTGTGCGTATTTGTCAGATGACATCTCAAGAAAAGTGAAGATCAAGAAAAGCGAAGATAATCGTGAGTACACTTACACACGACCCCCCCCCACGTGTTCTGAACTCGGTAGAAACGCCAATGAGTGCAACGATGACGAGAAGAAGTAGTAACCGTACGCTTCATTTCCCAATGCACTTATATAGTAAGCAATGAATCCTCAATAATATAATGACTCTACACAATGATTGATTAGCCTACCAAGGCTTGTTTAAAATGTTGCATTACCTCAGGATTTGTGGCACTTCTGAGTTTTCCCACAGTTGTCTACACCATTATTCTCGTTCTCGTTCATGCACAATGTTTTTTGGATATCTATCGGAACAGTCATGCCATGCTCTTTTCCCATTTTCTGCGGGAATAGCAATGACTCTGCTTCCATCGGATCTCCCGCTTTCAATGCTTCGAGAGCATTTCTTAGGTCCTGAGTCACATCCGTTATCTGAACTACTACCTTTTCATCCAGCAGAGCCTCTATACTGCAGACCCTCGCAAACCGATTTGAATGGATCTTATAGACTGAACCGGCGACGTGAATGATTGTTTCTCAAGAGCATTTGCATCCATGATTCGTTCGGGGTCCCACTGAACAACAACTTCACTGTCTCGACACTTTTTCTTCTCTGCACTCTTCTTTCCATCATGGTTCGTAATAGTAGCTTTTCTAAGCAAATTCTCAAAGTATGGCCGTGATAAATCAAGAGCCAATACACGAGATTGATTCTCATCTTTCAATACCGTCCAACCACATCGGTATGCCATCCATACCTTACTCGGTTTATTCCAGCTTCGAGCGGTGCACGAAAGGAGTTGGCTGCCACGGCGGCATTGGCGATTTCATCATTGTAGGCTTGGTACACTCTGACGGTATCTTTGGTGTGCATCGATCTGATCTCTCTGGAGTGGCTTGCGGCGATGTGGATTTCACATTCTTCCTTTTGATTTGTTGCTCCAGTTGTCATTGTGTTGGCTGCGTGCATGTTTGTGGATAGAATTTGAGTGGGAAAGAATAATTTGGAAGTGTATCTGAATCTCTCTAGAGTAATAAGTAAACAGTCCCTCTGTGTCATTGGCGGTTAGAGTTTGAGTCCACGACTTGACTTTTGTGCATTTTATTTCTTGCAGAGTGCACGCCACGACTGTTATGTAGGTTCATTCTATAATAGGAATTCGTATAGATTACGGCGGGAGCTTGCCAACGCCTGACAATCAGAAACACTCCCTAGAGGTATTTGTAGAAAGACCAAATAAAGAACACTAAACCAAAAGCCAAAAGCCAGAACAACATCAACATGGGAAATCCAGTCGAACTTGAGCTAGTAACAACTCAGATAACATCCCAAAACGAACAACGCAATAACCGTCAACATTTCAATCAATCACACACCGCAACAATGTCAGGAGGAGGCCTATACAAACCATGGAGCACGCAAAAAATACATCTGCCCAAAAACGGACTTCCGGGAACATGCCGCTTCGCCGACTTGTCAAAACCGTTGCCCGCTCCACCCAAGGGACAAATATGGGTGCAGGATGAGTCGTCACGAGAGTGGAAGTTATTGCCGGTGGCGACTGCTACTGCTGACGCTGTAGTGGTTGCTACTCCTGCCATAATGGATGGTGCTGCAGGCGTTGTTGCGGGTGCGACTGACACTGACAATATGTGTACTGCCGTTCCAGTAACGGTAGAATCTGCCACACCCATCAAGCAAAACAGCACTATTGCCGCTAATGGCATTCGATACCATGACGTGCTGCCCACCGACACATTTCAAGGGATTTGTTTGCGCTATAAAGTAACTCCAACCGAGCTAAGGAGAGCAAACAAGATGATGGGGTCAAACTTGAAATTAGCCTCCACGAAACTCATCATTCCATCCAATGATAAGAATCAGCAATTGAATTTTAATGGTCCATCCACAAAAGAAGAACAAATTGCATTGCTTGTATCCAAAGTATCCGCGATTACAAAGAATAAATTGAGTTATTCGGAGGCTCGTGCTTA
Source organism: Bacterosira constricta (assembly GCA_037356235.1). Classification (NCBI taxonomy): domain Eukaryota; phylum Bacillariophyta; class Thalassiosirophyceae; order Thalassiosirales; family Thalassiosiraceae; genus Bacterosira; species Bacterosira constricta. The sequence goes on from JAZGVS010000083.1 coordinate 6,303, forward strand.
TTTGGACATTGCTGATTGGGATATGAATGAGGCTGTTGAAAATGTTCGGGAAGATTTTTGCTGGTCTTCTGGGCATGCGTCATTGATGTAGATTGGTGTTTTTCTTAATTTTAGGGGAGGGTATTTGCTTGGGGGTTATCTCTGTATAGTAAAGTATGCAGTCTTGGTCTTTGGTACAAGCTTATTGCTTTTTCGATACTTTGGAAACAAGGATGCTGGGAAAGGTTGGGAAATTACCTCTTCAAATAAAAGTAGATGGCAAGGGGATGAATTTTAGGAATGTATGAAGGAGTTGCACGTTACACAGATGACAAACAAGAATAAATTGGATGAGAGCGGGGTAACGAAAAAATGTCTTTTGGTGTACAATACAATATAATAAGGTGAACAAACACGAACTGATTTTGATGTGTGACTATTTAGATAATATGTGACAGTGTATTCACTTTGCTGATACGATTTTTTGCTCGGCTCATTTTATTATTATCAAAGTAGGGCCACTAAAGTGAAGAAAGATGTCTTTGGAATTTCAATAGAGGACTACCTTAGCTTGCTTTAAATGGCATATCATGCTTGACGGGACTCTATTTGTGATTTCAAGCTAATAGTACGATGTAAGCCACTTCAAACTAAGAACCAAAGAGTTCTTTCAGGTCTAGAGCACTCAGAAAGAAGCGAATTTCATCCTGATTGCGAGATCTGACCTCGGCATTCATTTCAAATGTGCCGGTGAATGAAATCTCAACTAGACATCGTGACGAGTTCTTTCTTAGCAATGATCTAGGATTATCGTTGCTCCCTTGCCGTTGTGCGATTATGAACATCTTAGTTGTGCCACCACTATTTCCTGAGGCCACGACGTAATATCTTCTAGCGTGAAAATGTTTGTGACAGTCACTCAAGGAGGGGACAATGTAAATTTTATGAGATAGTGTCAAACCTTTCTGAAGGCCTTGCCATTCTGCTTGGAACTGTGGAGGGCTACACACCACACCCAAGTCTAGATCGTTCGTTTGTGCTGGAGTGCTTGGTGTTGGAGTGCTTGCACCGGCAAGACGAGTTTCGAATAAATTGCAACGATGGCTTAGGTCGAAGTTGAAGCTGCTGTCATTCTCTGGAGGAGACTCCTCCTCCATCAAGCGAGTATGAAAACGTTGTGGGTTTCTTGAGTCTGAGTCAGTGCCAGTACTTCCTCTCGACTTCTGTGACGTGCTTGGTCTGGATCGGCGTTGTTTATGACCAATGCTCCGTCTACTGTTGATGGGAGTATTATCTATACTCTCATCAATATCACGTGGAGAATAGGTTCTCCTGTTTGCTTGCTGGCGAAAGGTTCCATCTCCTCGTTTTGATATTCTTACATACCTGTGTGAAAAGAATGCGAAGCAGTAGATACTCGTGTTAGATGGAGAGTGAAATAGTCATGGACATATGAAATCAATCAATGAAGTCCTACACACCAGAATACTGCTGTTCCCAGGGTTGGGGCAAGAATAGATGTGAACATTTGTGTGGAAAATATCAGACCCAAGAAGGTAGTGATCTCTTTTGGAGCATCCCAACCAGTTTGTTTGTGGACTGACACCAGCCCGATCCACAGGATTATGCTCGCAGCAAAATCCAATAGCTTCGTGAAAGCTATGCATTTCGAAGTTCTTTGTATCGATGACAGAATTCTCCCCCCATCTTTTCCTGAGCGAGATTCGAAAAGTGACTTGCAAATAGCAGAACACCCAAATAGACCAAGGAAATCTCTAAAACGAATATGATGAGCTAACGAGATGAATACGAAGAAACCGCTTGTTCCTTTGATCAACAGAGCTCCCTGAAGAGAAATCAGCTGATTGGGAACATTCCAAAACAGTGTTGAGCTCACAAAATCGAGCTCAATCACAAAAAAGTAGCCGAGACAGAGAAGCGAGCAGATGAGCTCGATCGCCACAAGCACGATCAGTTTCTCCTTCACTGCCGCACTCAAGTCTTCGGGGATGTGGCTCGATATCAGACACTTCCCAAATCGCTTTCTTACTTTTTGTCTTATGGTCTTTCCATTATTTGATGTTCTCAGTGATTCGTTTAGACAGAGCATTTTGAGAAAAATATTGGTTAATACAGAGTACCACGTGATCATCCAAATCAAAGAGGTTCCTTGTTCAATTCTATACGACAAGCTTTCTTCGTCCAACGAGTTCGGAAAATATTTGTAGGACAACCAATCCACATCAATGCAAATTGATACTAGAACAGTGACAATGAGAAACATGGAATGATACTGTGACTTGTCTTGCCATTCAACCTTTGAGGAAGCGATGGTCACTAAAATGATGAGACGAAGCCTTGGATCACTATCTTAGAAACTGCACAGAATAATTAGTTATTACATACCGGTCGGATTCGAAAGAAGAACATCAGTACAGCTATCAATACATTGCTCTTTGGGCTTGTAGGATAAATGTCTGTCAACATTGCCACGATTATGGATACAAAATACAATGCGGTACCCTTCTCCGTGTCCGTTGCCCAAGAGGCTACGGTCTTTCCTGCATTGGGCGCCATCGATATTATTAAACAATAGTTGTTCAGACACTCTCTGACACAGTCAAGAACGTTGTGAACAACCCCACTCAATACATTCCCCAGAATACTGGCTAGTGTTCCAATATGTTTCCAAAGACACGCCAAGTATGGTTGGAAGTATGGCTGGATACGAGCCCTTCTGATATCCAGAGACACATGGATTTGTCTCATTGATGACATGACACATTTGCTGCACATTTTGGAGCTTTTGAGTGAGTCAGGTCTCTGCGGGGTATCAGGTCTTTGCGGGGTATCAATGCCAGGCTGATATATTTCTTCACCAAATAAGCCTTCTTCTTGATCATATTCTAATTGAGAACTGATTCGAGGATAAGGCCTTTGGGAATTCTCATAAGCTTTCATTGGTTGAATTTTGGCTGAATCGCTAACTTGAAGATTATTGCTAGCTGACAATGGATGCGTTGGTATTCTTTCGCGAGGCAATCTCTCTTCCTGTCCATACTCTATTGTTCGAGAACTAAGTATTGCTGACGCATCATCGTGGATACGCCCAAGTGCATTATTCACGCCATTGAACTGAATAGGGCTCGACAAAATAGTAACATCAGTGGAATAATCAATACGAGGACCAACATTGATGACAGTAGTACCATTCACGTTCATTGTGCTTGTCTTGGCATCAACAGCGAGATGCTGCTTCAAGCCTTGCATTAATTCGGCTCTCCTTCGCTTGATAACTCCATCACTGCAAATACCTGCGGTGTTCCTCTTCTCATTGATTCCTTGTTGTGATTTAGAGTCCTTCTTGCGTATTGGCGTGAATGGCACTGAATGTGATAAATTTACCTTCTCTAGCGGAGGCATCGGTGACATTGACGGTATACTTGAAGTATCAAACACTTTGTGTGGAGACAAGACACTTGACCTTGGCTTCGGTCGAAGAGACATGTCCCTGATATCCGACTTGTTTTCCAACATTGCATGCCTTGTTTTGCGCGCAGGTGGCGAGGGCAGTTTCATTGAATTAGATTTTTCAATCAACATTATTCTTTCTCTCAATGAAGGTGACGCAGTATTTGCTGTAGGCTTGATCATTGTAATCGCATTTGAGCTGGTTTTCTCAAAGATCCTAGAGTCCTTTTGACGTATTGATGTGAATGGCATTGAAGGTGATACAATTACCTTCGAATTTAGTGGTATTGGTCTATTCGAAGTATTGATTTCATCGGGCAAAGGCACGGTACCTGACTTTGGCTCTGGTCGGTCTCCAACACTCAAATGACTTTCCAACATTATTGGACTCTCTTTGCGCACAGGCGGTGAGGGCAGTTTCATAGACTTGGATTTCTCAATCATCGATATTCTATCCCTCAAAGAAGGCGATGGAGACGGAGGTGCAGTATTAGCTGTAGGCATGATCCCTTTTGTTGAATTTGAGATGGGCTTCTCAAAGATCCTATTTTCATCTTGCAAAACAATTGTACTGGCTTTTTCGTTCATGGCAGCAGTTTTCTCCTTCGGGCTCACTTCATTTGATTCGTCATCTTTCATATTTTGTGTGTGTGGCGATGTCGGATTTGATTTTGTGGTTCTAACGCTAGAGCCCAGTTTGTCAGCCACTGGAGAGTCTCTTCCAAATAGTGCTCTTCCCTCCTCGATCAATAGAGATGCGTTGTCGTTGACAAGTTCTTGATTCTTAGAACTGGAGTCAAGTGCATCGCTACTTCTATTGGCTGGGTTGGATTTAGTCGCACTGGTTTTGCTTTTCTTGACTGGCGTAACTGTGCCATATGACGGTTGGATAGGTGGCGATGGTGGCTTTGCAGGTGTGAGTTTCTTCTCGGTGGAGGCTTCTTCCTTTCCATCTGTTGGTGATGATGCATCATGCAAATTCTGTGCACTGACTAATGTAGGTTTGGACTTGAATTGAATATCCGAGCGCAAGTGTCTGGTAGCTACAGGTTTGCTAGACGCTGAAAATTTTCTTTCAAATAAGGCTTTCCCCTCCTTGATTGAGAGAGATGCACCGTCATTGGCATTCATTCGCTTCTCAGCACTAGAATCATGCCCCCAAGTTAGGTTTAGTCTTTGGGAGTTGATAGCACTGATACTTTTTCTTTTCTCGGGTTGAGATAGATTGGTAGGTGTGAGCTTGTTCTCAAACATGGAGGTGAGACTCAGGACACCATTCTTCTTCTTTGCTCGTCGGCCATCTATGTCCGTTTCAGTGGATCTGATATTTGCGGCAACAATCTTTGCCTCGATTAGTGGTGGTGTTGGAATCTTCGGCGACTGATATTGCTTTACGAATGAAAGCATCTCTTCCTCCTCAGCTTTCATTTCCTTCTGCATAGCAGTCACGACATCTTCAGCCGCACAATCACCCTCTTCTTCAGACATTGATGTATTCATGCACTCTTCTACAATATGTTTTCCGTTGTTGTCGTGCACGTCTTCAATCTGACGCTGCCATTTATTTTCCTCGTCGTGAAAGTCCTGCTGGGCAATCTCCATCTCGGCTTCCAACATTTGTATTTGGTCCTCCAGGCGCAGCTGTTCTGGTGACATGACATCACCCTCTTGGTTTTCTACCATTGTGTCTTGATAATGATTGCTTATTCCGTCATGATTTGTGCACAATACCGATCTTCTCGTAGTGGTAGCAAATGTAGCACGACTATGATTATTCGACGGCTTGAAGAGGATTAGTTCTCAAACCTTTCTTGCTCAAACCAATGATTGTTTTGGTGGTCACGCTGTGTTGGCTGGTAAATAGCCCTTGAATGTCGCAACTTGGCTGCCGTCACGTCGAGCACGCGAGCAAGGAGGCTTGACGTCGAGCAGCGAGAAGATTGCTTGAGGTCTTGTAATTTCAATTTGAAATTTGAAACGACTCCGTGTCGAGCAGAGCAAGAGCCACCCCTACTGACCACTTTTCTACCACCTCTTTCTATTGAATAGTAGTCTCCCTTCTTTGACTCATCTAGTTTTTCAGTATGGCAAAGAAAGCACCCAAACCAACCAAACCGTTACACTTGCAACAGTCACAGGTGAATGCTTCTGATGGATCTTCATTATTTGGTCCTAAACAATCGTCGGACGCGTGGTATTCCGAGAAAGAGGATGACGAAGAGGATGAGGGTTCCTCGTGGCCTTGTTTCAAGAAGCTACTCATCAAGTTTCACGATACATCCAAGGCAATTTCCCTCAAGTCTTTTGTAAAATTCTGGGATGATGAAGGGATGAACTCCTTGAATAACGGTTGTCAATTTCTTCCCTTCGACACTACTGAACGCCTTTACGACATGGCAACGATTGCGACGATGGAGATGAGCGACTACCACGGAGCCAAGGTTATGATACTTGCCGCTAGTCTTATCAACCAGGCTCAAGTCACGAGCATGGATGAAATCGTAGATTATTTTGCAGAGGAAGAAAATGATAATGCAAATGATGCGTCCCATGCTGACGAACTGAAGGAAAAACTTCCCTTTTGTTTTGCCTCCTGCGCGGCCACGAAGAGTCCAGATGCAATGCGGAAATACCTTGAGGAGTTGGATATTGAGGAAGTCAAGTCCAAGCTAGCATTAGCCGAGCCACTAATTGACATTGTTTTCAGGAGCAATGACGGCGACATCACGGCGACTGTTAGCACTCTTACCACCTTGGCCTCCGCTCTATCAACGTATGGAAGCATCGTTCGAGTCAAGCACAATGGAACTAGACTGTTTTTAAGCAGTAGCGGGAAGAAGAGTCTTTCCGACCTTGGATTTGTCGACTCCGATTTAATTGAAATCGAGGACAGCCACCATGCAACAACTTCTTCTTTCAATTGTGCCGACATTACAAATGTTGTGAACCCTGGAGTAGGTCTAAGTTCTCCTACCAGCAAGCGTTCGAAACGAAAGGGAAAGAAGAAGGGAAAGAAGGGGAAAAATAAATAGACAGCTAGTGTTGATGACAACGCCTTTACTATTATTTACAACAGCAAATATGTCGCAGGGACAAATATTATAGCAAAAGTGGATTGGAATGACACCAAGAAGAAAAATGGAATAACGAATACTTGAGGATGGATTGTCATAATCATAATTGTATAGTTTGAAAGAATTTTTGTCTGGCACTCTTTGTACTAACACTAGATGATTCTGACGATATGTAGAACAGCATGATCAAGTCTCTGGGGAGTACATGGTATTTGTCACACACCTGACCCTTTGTTTGATATGTTTCGTTTGTTCTGATACACAAATTGATAGATCATACTGCAAGCATTCGAGGGCGATTCTGCATTGTCAGTATCAATTTCTGATGCAGTGTGGGTAGGTCCAACTGGACATGGTGATCATTTCTGCTTTTTTGGTAAAAATAATTCTTTTATTTTATCATCGAATAGTCATACTACCCACCCATCATTTCTGCTGTTTGTTCTCGTACAACAATAGCATTCTCCACCCTCTCGAGATATCATACATGATAGATAAAGGATCGACGAAATTGAAGGTCGAACCGTGGCCGCTAAGATCAGCATACAGTTGAACAGACTCCAAAACTCTTGGCATCAGTTTTAGAGCGAAGTTTGTCTCAGCATCTGGTAAGCCATTATCAATGAGTTCAAGAACATTAGATAATCGCTTGTGGTGGTAATTGAGAGTATCATACAACTTCCACCTTCTATTCATTTTGGGGGTATCTCTGCAGCCTTGGCATCTTGTACAATCCCATTTTGTCCTAATTTGACAACTGTGATTTGAGCGAGCAATCGAGTTCAGACTATTCTCGTCGCCATAGACGGCTTTACGCAATGTTTTCGCACCAGTTAGTGTGATCTCGGCGGATTCCATTTCCAACAGTCGAAGTGTATCGTTTGATGCGAGCGAATCTGCGATCGTGGATGCATCATTATCATTGATAGGGTTGCCATGCAGCTCTAAATGGAGCAAACGTGGATTTGTTGCCAAGAATTTGGCAATGTAAGTGACACTTTCTCCAGTGATCCCATTTGACATGAGCTCCATATATGTGATGTTTCTAAATTTGGGAAGTGCACCACCGAGAATTGATGGATACATGTTGAAGCATCTATCAAATTTCAGTTCTCGGAGAGAAGGGTGATTGTCAATAGCTTCCCATAAGAGATTATTGTCATCGATACTTTCAAATGGATTCCCCGTGATGGATAATCTGTGACAGTAATCCTTATTTTGAAGGACTTTGGCAACAAACAACGAGAGATGCTGTCCTGCATCATTGTAATTCAATTCCAGCTCTCCCAAGTGAATCCCCCGCAGGGCTGGCTCTATCAAGTCAAACACTGCTGGCGTTAGTTGCACTTTATTAAACCAGACATTGAACGAATTCCTGTGTGGGCATTGCTTGAGATAGTGGCAGTACTGGGAAAGAGCATCGGCAAATTCTTCCCAGTGACTATGCATGACTTTTAAATTTGGGACAACTTCGCCTTCATCCTCCAAGTCAGAGGTAACACCAAACCCGCCATAAAAAAATTCGCCATGTCTCATTGCTGTAGTTGTGTGCTTCATTTGGGAAAGCACATTTTCAACATCCTCCTGTTCTGCATCGTCATAGCCATTATCTTCCCAATAGGAGCTCGCTATTGGAGGCGCAGAGTATTCCCAGCGTTGATTATCGATCAATTGCTTGTGAAATCTCAATTTGTCTTTCATCGATTCCTCCATGTTGTCACATTTNTGAGTTATACCATCATGCAGTAAAGGCAAACGAAATCATGACAAAGAGATGGAAAAGTGAAGTTAAGTGGATTGACGAGGATTGAGGATGAAAAAGAACATTGCACTTGCAGACAGTAAAATATTCAAGAAGGTATGGTATAAGACTGAATAATGACAGAGAAAGGAGACACAAAAGGTGTTGCCTGTGACTGTGCGTAATGCTCGTGGCGAGTAATATGGATAGTTTATGGCTCCAAAGTGCTAAAATAATGCTGTAACCGCTCTGACGTTTGGCAGGACTCACTCTCCCATATCAGCATTTGTGCTCTCTATGATCGCTGGGGTTAGAGATAGGTTTGGTGCGATGATGATGATTTGGAAGTGACACAGGAACTTACCTCAAAATATTCCCTTAAGGATTGAGCAGTGAAGCAGTACCAAGCACCAACAATCATTAGAAGTACTAATTGATGTGGTGTGTATCTCAGCACATTGATTATTTCCAATGATCCTGTGACTGGTGATTGGTGAAGATTTGTGATTCGTGCTGCACCAGAAGCCCCCGGGAGGCGGGAGGCATACCTACAATGTGACAACAAATTTGGGATATTTCCTCTGCAATCAACCACTTTCCAGACAAATAGGATGGTGTAATAATATACCTTTACCCACCAGAAATACACACTTACTCAACTCAATAGAGTACACAGTATGTGAAGACAGAAAAAAGTTAAATGAATAACATACGATACAAGACATAAAAGTATGAATGGTTCCTGTTAGCCTATTAATTTATCAATGTTGCTTCGACCTCTAGCGGAGAACTGGACACAAGAATAAACTACCCCAATCTAGAGTGCCTTTAGACACAACAATCGTGTCGCCAACCACAGCTAATAATGACTAGTGTCACCACTTTCCAGTTAATTTACTTGAACTCACAGACAAAGAAAAGTCAAACTCTCTACGAAAGTTGACCACTGGCAGCGACCATGACAGGGGACTTGGTGGCACCACTGTTGGAGCCAACAGTTTCAACAGTTCTAACAACGTCCATGCCTTCGACAACGGAACCGAAAACGCAGTGCTTGCCATCGAGCCATGCAGTGTCAGCAGTACAAAGGAAGAACTGTATTTGGTTGCAAGAAGCACGGATAGATTAGTGAGCAGATGTGTGAGAGAGTGATATTGTACTCCTAGCAAATTTCATAATAATACATCTACGTACCTGACTTCCATTGGTGTTGGGTCCAGCGTTTGCCATACTGAAATAATAGAAATGATGCAATGGGGAAAGGGCATGAGTAATCGTCATTCAGCCAAAAAGTCATCCAGCTCTCCATTCCTCAGTGATACGCGAGCCTCTTACCTCAAGATTCCGGGGCCAGTGTGCTTCAAGACAAAGTTCTCATCAGGGAATTTGTTTCCGTAGATGGATTTTCCTCCAGTACCTGTGTGTTATTCAATTGGACAAGTAACAAATTGATTTGTGAGAAGAATCAATGCGCATCAAGTATCCCTCTCCTGAACAACTCAGGACCAGCATACCATATCTAAATAAACATCCTCTGATGCTTTTAGACCAACATTACATCAAACTCACCGTTGTGGTTGGTGAAGTCACCTCCCTGACAATTAAAAGTAAAATCATGATTGACGAGTGTGATTGGAAACAGATAAGAGAAAGAGATTAGATGACATGGTAACAGCCGATGATCCAAGTCAGATCCTCAAAACGATATAAATTACCTGACACATGAATCCAGGAATGACACGGTGGAAGGAAGATCCGGCGAATCCAAATCCCTTCTCTCCGGTACAAAGAGCGCGGAAGTTCTCAGCAGTCTTGGGGACGACATCCGCTCGTAATTCCATAACAACACGTCCGGCTGGCTTGCCGCCGATGGTGATGTCGAAGTATACCTTTGGGTTAGACCTAGTTAAGAGAGATTAGAAGGGGAAATGTTCATGAGGTTGTTTGCGGTTTTAGGACAAGAGATGCCATACATAAACATAAGGCGACAGCCGAGAATAAGCCACATATGCGAAATCTCATTAGATCGAGTCACAACGCGGCTTTACAGAGTGTCGTTCCTAATACTGCCACAACGATGACATTTCTAAACAGCGCGAGGTCCTCTCATGCGCTGCGTTGATACTTTGACTTTGACATTCGCCGCCGCCGCCGTTCTACCGATATACATTTTACGCAGTCGATCTTCCAGACATCTTGACGCCACACCAATCCACGGAACGGCATCACCATCAACACCGGACAATCTGGCCATTTACCATCGACTTACATGATTATTTTAAATGAATGAATTGACTGATAATTAAAAGTGAAATTATGAACGATGAATGTGATTGGAAACAGATTGGAAAGAGAGATTAGATGACATGGGAACAGCCGAACAGCGAGGATCCGAGTCAGATCCTCAAACCAATATAAATTAGCGAAGATAAATTGGTACATTTCTACTGATAACTGTGTATATTATCGCTAATTCCCATTGTTTGATTATTTCGCCAAGTATCTTTGTTTGGATCCTGCTTGCTTGGCTGTGGCTACTCCGAGATAATACCAATTCCCAAGCAGAAAGCTACGAAGAGATCTTTTGCATTTTCATTTGTATACTCCCCTTGTTCATACACAAGACAGGTTCTAGTTTCAAAATGCCCATCGGGAGAGGTTTACGCGCGCCCTCTCCCGCCATCCTCCTCTCTTGCTCTCGCTACATAGCTCTTCTTTCTCAAATCCAAAATCCAAAAACCAAAAAGCTAACACTATCATGACGATGAACTATTACTTGTCTGAAGGCGGTGAGCGGGGAGGCAAAGAGACATCTTGAATAAGGTCCATAATAATACATAACACTAAACTTGCAATAACCACCATGGAAAGATAATTCATGCAGTATGATGTCATCAAGCACGGCAGAGACGCTCAACAAAGAGATCAATGCCCAAAAAAGATCCATCGCCGCGCTGCCTCCTTGTAGAAATCGCGCAGAGCGAGCCTCCAAGGCGAAACAGCAACAAATCCTTGCCGACAAGGTTGAGGAGTATGAATTGCTCCTTGAATCGCAACGGGTCAAATCGGTCGTTCGTGAGCACGAGAAGTTACATTCTCCCATTACAGACGAATGTCCCATATGTCTTGAAACGGTCCGGGTCATGAACGATACATGGACATATTTTGCATGCTGTGGGAATGGTACGTGTAAGGATTGTCAGATTGACACCTATTGTCACAAGGCTTGGGTCGTGGAACTTGAAGGAGATGAGGCGCTGGATGATGCATGCCCCCTTTGCAGGGGTGATTTGATTGATTCGGCCGACATCGCAGGAACGATGAACATAGTCAAGAAGCAAGCGGAGAAGGGAAAAGCTTGGGCACAGTTCCGGATGGGGAACAGTCATGTTTTTGGTGAGGATGATCTTCGTGTGGACTTTAAGGAGGGCGTAAAATGGTTAGAACTTGCAGCGGAACAACATTATCCAGAAGCATTGTATGAGCTCGGACACCATCACGCATTGAGGGAGGTTGTTAAAGCACCGTCCGTTTCGAGGGCAAAGACTTATTTAAAAGAAGCTGCCGATCTGGGACACGATCGAGCGCAGGTAGAATTGGGCACTATGTACATTGAAGGCATAGGAGGATCAAAGGACGTGCCAAAAGGTGTTCACTATTTTACACTTGCATACAATAGCAGCCGCGATCCTGAATCTGCGTCAATATTGGGTTTATCCTTTTCCAAGAATAGTGGGGACACTGGACTCAGCAAGTCACTGGAGCGAGCTAAGCACTACCTACAATTTGCAGCAGAGAATGGAATGGTCGATGCATATTTACCCCTAGCAGGAACTTTGCGCAATTTATGTGTTGAGAGGTTTGATAATATAGATATACCTGGCCACAGCTGCATTCCTATGGTCCTCTTTTGGGCGCGCAAAGCGGCAGCTACAGGAGTAGACTCTCGTGTGATCAAGATGGTTGAAGGTATGGAACAGTCTGTGGGTCAGCACCATCAATGCGCCAATTGCAAGATGCTAGATCAGGATTTCTCTGGTAAATTGAAGCAATGCATGGGATGTCAGGCATTTAGGTATTGTGGGAAAAAATGCCAACGAGAACATTGGAAAATGGGTCATAAAATTGACTGTATCAAGCAGAAATGAACTATGTGCCTGCACCAAAGCCTAGTGCATGCAACAAAAACGATTACATTATATCATCTGGAGACAAACTACCATTCAGCAAGGAAGACAATAAGGAACCTTGCATAACTAACGAGAGCATCAAGCAGAAATGAATTCGCTACTGCACACTAAAGATGGGTGATCTCAAGTATAGCATGCAACAAAAAATAACAATCACATTACATCATATTTGGAGATAATCTTGCATAGTAACTAATCAGACTCACATAACAGGAATATCCAGAGAGGGGAATAAAGCCTACTCGAATATCACCTGCACGTGATCGAGGATGCGAATATCCTGGCGGCATTGTGATAAAGGCACTACACGCTGTGTGCCATTGACTATGCCAGATTCTTTCTGGAAAACGGCGACGCCGGATACAATGGTGCAGAAGAAGGATAACAAGAACATTGTGAATAATAACCGTTCTGTTCCATCTGCAATATGATTTGTTAAGAGGTTGTGGATAAATACTAGAACGAGATTGAGGGTGGTATTAATACATATTAACGATCGAAACAATTTGCTCTCCTCAAAATGAAATATCGAAGCAGCGATCAAAGTACGTTTTCAACCCTTTTAAATGCAAGACATCGAGGTCTGGTGGTAGTAATGGCTTGAACGTAGGAAATCATTTGTGCAAGAAACGATCCGCACAAGTTTCGCAAACAGTCATGGGGTATCGTCGAAACCCAGCAGAGGTTGTGCATTCGCTACATACAGTATTGGTGCAGTGTTCACATTCTTCGGAGCATCCATCGCAAAGCATTTCTTCACAGCATTCGCAATGCTTGCTACAATCTTCGCAGAGTGATTCGTCACATACGTGGCATTTCGATAAGCATTCAATACACACAAACTTTACTTCATCATTAGCTGCACACCGCTCGCCCCCACATGTTCCAGTATATCGACCCTCTGGATCGACCCTATGGCCACATTTGCATGCTACAGAGTCTCCACCTTTGTACGCAAAGCCATGTTTCATGCCAGATATTTCCAGCTGTGCAACCTTTGCATCTGCCTTCTTTAGAATCTCTCTCAGTTTGTATTGGATTCGTTCGCACTCCTCTAAGTCATTGGTAGAGTTAACGGCATCATCAATTGTTTGCATGGCTTGAGAAGAAGCTGTCTTTGAACGTTTCTTGCTCGACATGGTATGAAAAACGAGAGCGAACGATTTGGGATGCTGAGGCTGAAGATATCTTCTGTGGCGTAAGTGTTGGTAGGTGTATGGTATATGGCATTTATGACTGCTAGATCAAAGATATCTCCATATTTATTCGAGCGTGGTCGAGCCACGATCAGGTCGAGCGTGCCAGGAAAAACGTTGGGCGACTGATGATGACGAAATAATGATGTCCCGCAAGATTTAAGTATTATTTACTGATTCCTACATATGATTTAGAGCTGGCACCGCTCCTCTAGCGGTCATCGTTCGATCAATATATTGTCTGACACTCTTTACTGATGCTAGAGAATCCTAACGATAAGGAGAACAGCAAGTTTATCTTTATTATACCAAATCCTGTGAAATACAGGGTTTGGTGGCAACAGTTCTATGCCACACGCCTGACCTTTCTCAATGTTTCCTCGTTTATTCTGGTAAACAAACTAATAAGTCATACTGCAAGCATTCGGGGGTGACATCTGCATATTCAGCGCAGTTAATAATTCGGTCAGGACGAATGAATCAATTATGCTGCAGTGCAGAGGGTAGATCCAACTGGACATGGTGTTATTCTTTCTGCTGTTTGTTCTCATACAACAAAAGCATTCTCCACCCTCTCGAAATATCATAGATAATAGATAGGGGAGCCACGCAACTCGGATTAGAGATCGAGGAGCCTTCTCCGTTACCATCAGCATACAGTTGCACCGACTCCAAAACTATCGGCATCAATTTTGGAGCGAAGTTTGACTCAGCATCTGGTAAACTATTGTCAATGAGTTCAAGAACACTTGAGAATTCTGTTTGGTGGCAACTGAGAGTATCGTATAACTTCGATCTTCTATTCATTTTGGGAGTGTATATGAAGTCATTGCAGTCTGTGCCAGCCCAGTCTGTCCTAATCTGACAAACGTGATTTGAGCCAGCAATAGAGTTCAGACTTAAACTTGTCATGCTCCCGACAGCTTCACGCAATGCTTCGGCCCCCATTTGTGTCATAGTTTCGTCGTCTTGTGTTTCTAATAGCTGAAGTGTATTGTTTGATGATAATGCATCTGCGATTATGGAAGCATCGTTGTCAGTGATAAGATTGCATGATAGGTCCAAATGAAGCAAACTTGGATTTGTTGCCAAAAAGTTGGCAATGTAAGTGACGCTTTCTCCAGTGATCCCATTTGACTTGAGCTCTATATGTGTCATGTTTCTAAATTTTGGAAGTGCACTGCAAAGAATCGACGATGGATCCATGAACTCAAAAAAGTTCTCAATTTTTAGTCTTTGAAGGGTGGGGTGTTTGTCAATTGCTTCCCACAAGAGATCATAGTTTTTATGAGCCAAGTCGCCATTTTCAAAGTCATTCCCCTCAATGGATAATTTGTCACAGTAATCCTTTTTTTGAAGGACTTGGGCGACAAACAGCGGGAGATATCCTCCCGCATCATTATAATTCAGTTCTAGCTCTCCCACGTGAATCCCCTTCAGGGCATTCTCAATCAAGCCAAACACTGCTGGCGTTAGTTGCACTTTAGTAAAATAAACTCTGAACAGGTTCCTGTTTGGGCATTGCTTAAGATAGTGACGGTACTGGGAAAGAGCGTCAGCGAATTCCTTCCAATGACTATGCATGACTTCTAAATAGTCTACAATTTCTTTGTTTACCAGAGATTGAGAGGTAACACCAAACCCGCGATTAAAATACTCGCCGTGTCTCATCCTTGTAGTTATACGCTTCATTTGCGAAAGCACTTTTTCAATATCCTCCTGTTCTTCACCGTCATAATTATAATCTTCCCAATATGAGGGAGCTATCGGCGGTGCAGAGTATTCCCAGCGTTGATTATCGATTAATTGCTTGTGAAATCTCAATTTGTCTTTCATCGACACCTCCATGTTGTCACATTTAGATTGAAGTTCGCCGTGCTGCGATTTTGCCAGTACCAAAGAATCTGTAAACACTTTTTCCGTGCACGTTTGGGCTGCAATCATGCTGGCAAGAGTTGCTTCCAGAGTAGTGCGCAGGGATTTGCACTCCCTCTCAAGATGATCATATTCCATGATTTTTCTCTCCATTCCAATCATCTTCCTTTTCATGGAATGCATTTCCTCGCGCATACTTGTCATCATTTCCCTGACCTCCGACAACGACGCTGAACTGTCGCCTCCATCAATAATTTTGCGTTTCTTTGCATCTTGGCTGAGGTTATTGCCACTCATAACTAGATTATTACGTGCCTGTGCGTTCCTCGTGCCTGCGTTTACTATTTCTCTTAATATTCAGTTGTCATTATTTTTTGTGAGCATCCTGCAGCAGAATGGTCGACATTCCTAATAGAATTTTTCCTAATCGTTGCCAATCTTTGCCAATGCAATAAGGGTTGCCGAACTAATACGGCGGTTATCGCTGCATATGCATATG
>JAZGVS010000084.1:0-22520 GCA_037356235.1 Bacterosira constricta
TGAGTGCAAACACAAAGAGTTCGCGCAAAAATCATATATCTAGTAAAAAAGTAGCCGTGCCTCAGGCACGCGTGCCTAAAAACAGGATTCCAATATTAATGTCAACGCTCCAGCAATAGATTTCTCATCTGCTCCTGCCTGCTCGTCCATTGACTTGCACTTACTAACGCGATAAACGCGATAAAGAGCGTGTTGATCGCTTCTTATCAGAAATGGCGCAGCGACCCAGCCTCCCTCCGGCGAAGACACCGTCATCTTCAGCGTCCATCAGCTCTGCACACTGCAACAATATACTTCGGAATTTTCGACAAGAGGATGTGGTCTTTGCGTTGATGACTCAACTCAGGGAAAAAGAATCAGAGCTGACGATAATTGCTCAGCAACGCGAAGTAAGTTTGCGGCAACAGACAATTACAGAACAAAGTAACCAACAGCTGAAGAGCAAGATTGACCTACACAATAAGGCAGTGGCTGAAAAAGACACAAAGATCACATTGCTTGAGCGAAAACTGGCTCAACAGAAGAAGGGCAATGGATTAGCGTTGGCAGAGGCCAATCTAAAACACATCACCGAGACAAACGATGAATGTAAGCGAATTCTTCAAGAGCGTGATGATGAGTTAACTCAACTCAAGCCCATAATGAAAAACATGAAATCAAAGATTGGGGAATACGAAAGGAAGGAAAATGTACAACACACCAAAATAATTGAAGAGGAATTGACGAAAGTCAAGGGAGAACTGGCCATAGCGAAGGATCAAAATCTCACATCGGACAGTACTATCGAACAGCTGGAAAAGAAGGTCAAAGGAAAGGAATGGATGATGAAATCTCTCCACGAAGAGAACGACGACCAGCGCAGCAGAGAAACCCATTTGCTAGCCTGCGTAAAGAAATTGAACGACACGATCGACACCTATGAAAGTCGATTTGAAGGGAAGGGTGTTGATGTGCCCATGCTACTAGCCAAACTGAAAGACTTCGAAGTTCGCACTAAGGACTTGCAGGGTCAAGTGAGGAGGCTGACGAACAAGAAGTTGAATGAATTGGTTGTGCGATCATCAGTTCCCCACAAAACTGAGGAGACTCAGAAACCCCCCACATCACCACGCAACAAACCCAAGGAAGTCGATGTAGATCATCAGAGTGAAGCCTCTGAAAACTCCTCCTACATGGTTAGCATGGAGGATGATGCCACCTTGGATTCAAATATGTCAGACGAGATAGATGATCAATTTTCTATTAAATCGGCACAAGATGAGGACGTCTTGAGCGACTTTCTATCAGATGTCAAGGTGGGAATCGAAACTCTTGAAATGGAAAGCTTATGTTGTTCGCACAGGCCATCTCCAGTTCCCATGGCATCCTCCACCAGCTACGGCTAAAAATAGTGATTTTGATTGCTTGGGATGCATAAAAACTGTGAAACTACCGGCATCATAGTCCAAGCTGTAAAGTAGATCTTCTTTGTCTATAGTATAATCTACCACTGAAAGGGGATGGATTTATCTCAGATACACCTCATCGCTGTTGATCATAGATAGTAAGAACAGAAAGCTTGGGAATGTAAACGAATCAAGATAGATAGAAACGGGGCGGCATCAATTTGATTGTGTTACTTTACACCAACTGCAAGGCATTCCCATCCACATCCTTTTCCTCACTTTCATCCTCATCATCCTCACTGTCATCCACAATTGTTCCCAAATAAAAATCGACTGACTGTCTCCTAGGTACATCATCCACATCATCAATTTTCACCTTCTCCTTATCTTGGTACTGGCTAATAAAAACTGTCAAAGAAACAACGACAATGAAGACTATTCCCATCACAAAGAATGCCCAAAGCAACATGTCACCCCCCGATGATGTCACCCCCTTCAACATGAGCGCATAAAAGCCTGCTAAGAATCCATACAACGCAACGTAAAACAGCGCCACCAGCGCCATGTTCTTATAGTCACGTTTTGCCAAAGTCAGCTTGCAATTTTTGATATCCATGGATCTCATTTTCGAGGCATCGAGGGGTAATCCCAATCTTGCAACAACTTGGCCCATGATGCTTCTTCGTTTAGCTATTTTCATTTGGAATTTGAAGAATTATGGTGTGGATTTTTAAATCTGTGAGCGAGAATCGCATATTTTCAATTTTGTTACCACCGGCCACACCCCACACTCCAGAATCAGAGACCTCTTTGCTCGACCTTCAAGATTTCCACCATGTCGACCTTGACGGCACGGCATCGTTGGTGCGCTGAACGTATCCTTTTCTGCTTCGCAAACAACGATGACAAGGAGAACAATGAACGGTTCGACGAGTCGAAGGTTCAGTCTTTCGTTCGGAAGCCAAAGGTCTTGGCCAAGTTCAACGATCTATTCTCTGGAGAAGGCCCTGGTGCTCTCTTTGTGCATTATCAGCCAAGACACGTGAATGAGCTCGAGGCACTCGATCAAAAGGATATGCATGACGGCAAACAGCCAAAGAAATCAGAGCTATTCATCAGCTATGGAGATTCGACACTGATGAATTCAAAATGTTGTTACTTTCTAAGGCAAGGAGCCGAAGACGTAGATTCGTCAGTAGCCAATGATACATCATTGCTCTACGGTGAATTATTGGACTCGCCGCTCGAAACGATTAAGTCTTTGCTGTCGTCCACTTACGCCCCTCTTTTTGCAGAGTCGTCGGAATGGGGCAATGCGAACGAAGAACAGAAAGCCGATTTCAATGATGAAATGAATAAGTTCATGCGAAATCTTACTTCGGCTGTCGAAAGTATATCAGGTGGGCTGGAGCTACGCCATCTAGCAAGTTCACACATTGAATCATTGGAATCATCTAATGGCCAGAATGCTTCTCAGAACCCAGAGGCAATAGCCCATCTGGAAGAGCTAATCGAAGAATGGTGCAGCCAAATTGAAGAATTCTTCGAGACTCGGGAGAATAGCAGTCATCGCCAAGAGTCACTGGCCGAAGATTCTTCCTCTACAGAGCAGCTGGAGGGCCCCAAAGGCGAGATTGAACATTGGCGTGCCAGGACTCAGCACCTGTCGTCAATTATCGAGCAATTGAAGCGCAAGGATTGTCGCTATGTTGTCGGTATTCTCTCATCTTACACGAAAGGGACAAACGATCCGGCAAAGTCCAAGACGATTGGCTTGCTACGAAGGTGGAAACAGATCGACATTGAAACCAACGAGGCTGCAAATGAGGCGAAAGATAATCTAAAGTACCTCTCCACACTGCAGCGATTCATTGAGCCACTCTACTCTGGAACAGCGCAAAGCATTATTGATACATTGCCGGCACTGATCAACTCTATCAAGGTACGTCCCGCAATCTGTCATTCATCTCCCCCCTTTTTGAAGCGAATGGCTTATCTCATTCTTTGTTCACCTTGATAAAAGATGATTTATACCATTTCTCGATATTACAACACGGAAGAGAGGGTTGCAAATATGCTAGCAAAGATCACAGATCAGATGATTATCAGGTGTAATGAGAACATTAGTGGCGGAGCAAATGATCTATGGCTAGTAGACCTAACACTACTCATAAAGAGGCTTGATGCTGGGATCAAGCTCAATGAGTCATATCAAGAGCAATACCGCCTGACCAAACGAAAGCTAGAACGAGCACCAAATGGAAAGCAGTTCGATTTCAATGAGATGCAAATATTTGGGAAGTTTGACCTTTTCTGTCGGCGGCTTATCAAGCTGATTGATATGTTCTCTACAATTGATCAGTTCACCATACTTGCCGAAAACAAGTTGGAGGGAATGGAGCCACTGGTCGACGAGTTCATGCACATCAAAAGAGATTTCCGAGCAAGGAATCATGTTTTGCTCGATTACCACAACAACAAGTTCGATCGAGATTATGTTGAGTTCAACGTTAGAATCTCCGACTTGGAGGGGGGCATGCAAGAGTTTGTTGACCACTCTTTTGAGAACATTTCATCCATCAGCCATTCGCTAAACCTGCTGCACAAATTCCAGAATATTCTTCAGAGAGAATCACTCAAAGCGGATCTGGATTCAAAGCTGAACATCATTTTTCTCAACTATGGCCTAGAACTCGAGAAAACTCAGCAACTTTACGAGAAGCTTAAGCAGGATCCTCCAATTCCTCGGAACCTCCCTCCCGTGGCGGGCAACATCACTTGGTCACGCCACTTACTGAAGCGCATTGAAGAGCCGATGAAAAAGTTTGAAGCAAACCAAAATGTCTTGGCCGGCAAGGACGCCAAGAAGATTATCAAAATGTACAACAAAATTGCACGGACTTTGGTTGCATTCGAGTTTACGTGGTACAAAGCTTGGGTCCAATCCATTGACCAAGCAAAGACTGGCCTTCAAGCAACTCTTATTATTCGCCATCCAGATGATAACAAGCTCTACGTTAATTTCGACCGTGACATCTTCCAACTCATCCGAGAAGCAAAATGCCTGGATAGGATGGGAATTGAGATACCGGAGAGTGCCAAGATTGCTCTCATGCAGGAGGAAAAATTCAAGACGTTCTACAGGCAGCTGAACTGGGCCCTCACGGAGTATGACCGTATCGTGGCCGAAGTCGTTCCTGTAACTGCAATGGTTTTGAGACCCCACTTCAAAGATATGGAGTGGAAGCTACGACCGGGGATGACGACATTGACATGGACATCGTTGAACATTGACCCCTACATCAACCACGTTCATTCCGGGCTCAAGAAGCTGCAAGAGCTCGTGAGCTGTATTAACGATATCATTGAAAATCGAGTCGAGAAAAACCTCAAGATCGTGTCCAAGACCTTGCTAGTCAATTCGCCCAAGAATTCATCCTTCACAGTGTCTGATTTTGTCATAATGCAGCAATCCCACATAGCTGGTCAGTCGAGGCTACTGCAAGGCAAAAACATGGAGACCGAAAATGCCGTGACCGATCTGATCCAGCAGATTTCGACCTATAATTTCGAATCGCAAATCGAGGGTGTCCCCGAGAAAGACATTTCCAAGTTGCGCGATCATTACAATCATTTCATGTACCAAGCTCTCCTTTGTTCAGCGAAAAATTCGATGAATGCCTTGAAGAAACGCATCGGCTCAAGAAAGGGCACCAACATTATCAATGCATCAAAACCCTTCTTTGAAGTGGATGTGCAGCTCATACCGCCCTACGTTTCTCTATCGCCTTCCCTCGATGAGATTCAGCAGTGTATTAATAAGTCTGCACAGGCCGTTTTATCGTGCTACAAGAAGATCGTCGACTGGGGGTACTCGTCGCTGCCAAAAGAAAAACGAGCAACGCATACATTTTTCAATCGCATCACAAAGGATATCGAACTCGTGAAAGTAGCCTTGCTTCTGACCGGTTGTATTCAAGGTATTAGGAACACAGTGGCTGAGTACCTTGACTCGTTCAAACAGTATGATTGGCTCTGGAAGGACGACAAAGATGCAACCTATGACAAATTCTTCAAGACAAACCCATCTCTTGAAAGCTACGAGGCAAAACTGGCTCACTTTGGGTCGATTGAGCAACACATAGGAAACGTCAGCTCTATCCACATCATTGGAGCCCTCTCCCTAATGACTAAGCACTTGAAGACACATCTTCGAGAAGATTGTCAGAAATGGACGTTGAAATACTCAGAGAATCTACACTCTCGAGCGAAGCAGGAGCTGGAGTCAATAACAGAGTATACACGCGTGACAATGGGAAAGCTGTCGCGAAAAGTGGAAGATTTGGACTCTCTTGGTTTGATGATGCAAGTACTAAAAGAAGTGCGAGAGAAGGAATGCTCAATTGATATGGATATTGATCCAATAATGGACATGTATCGGATGCTCGAGTGTCATTTGCCATCAGGTTTTATGGAGAAGGAGGAGATTGACAAAAAGACAGTTCTTCGGTCCAATTGGAAGAAGTTGATTCTACAGGCACTCACGCGTACTGATGAGCTGTCCAACACGCAAATTGGATTCAAGAAGTGTCTCATCAAAGACATTGCTGCATTCAATACTGATGTTCAGCACTTCTACACCGACTTTACCAAGAATGGCCCATTGATTAAAGGATTAGCTCCAATGGAAGCCGTGGATCGCTTATCCCGCTTTCGAGAGGAGACAAAGATTCGCGAACGCAAGTTCGACCTGTACCATGGAGGGGAAGCACTTTTTGCTCTTCCCCATCAGGAATACCAAGTTCTTGATAAAGTGAAGAAAGATATCAAACTCGCATCACTACTCTTTGACCTCTATGTTGACGTGATTCGCTCAATCAATGAGTGGAAACTCACGCCATGGGAGTCTGTGGCAACTAGTGTTTCTGAAATGAGCGACACAATGGAGTCATATGCGGGAAGATTTAAGAAGCTGCCAGGAAAGCTACGAGATTACGAGTCCTTTACGCAGTTGAGAAAAGAAATTGAAGACTTTCAGACCATTCTACCACTACTCGCAGAGCTATCCAAAGACTCCATTAAATCTAGGCATTGGGATGAGGTCATGAAGATTTGTAATACTACCTTTGAAGTTGTTGGTAACCCTGAATTCAAGCTGCAGTCATTACTTGAGGCCGACTTGGTTTCCGCGAGTGAGGAGATCGAAGAGGTTACAGATGGAGCCGACAAGCAGCTCAAGATTGAATTCCAGCTTGGAGAGATCAAAAGCCAATGGAAGACAAAAGAGTTCTTGTTTTCAGAGTGGAAAGATCGTGGCGTTCACATTCTCAAGGCGACCCCGTTGGTGGTGGAGGAGCTCGAGGAAGCCCAAATGAATCTACAAACGGTGCTTACGATGAGGCATGTTGCACCCTTCCGTAACATCGCACAGGAGCTCCTTGGATCACTCTCTGAAACCTCCGATACTCTTGAGAGCTGGGTCAAAGTTCAAATGATGTGGTGTGCCCTCGAATCAGTATTTACAGGCGGGGATATTGCGAAGCAGTTGCCGAAGGAAGCCAAGAAGTTTACCAAGGTGGACAAGGACTGGGCCAAGATTATGACCAAGGCCAGCGAATGTAGGAACGTGGTCGAATGCTGTGCCGATGAGCTTCTCCAAAATACACTCCCCACAATGTACGGCGAACTCGAAAAGTGTCAAAAGTCACTCGAAGGCTATCTGGAACAGAAGCAAAAAGCATTTCCAAGATTTTACTTTGTATCCAACGCGAAGCTTCTCACTATCCTTTCGCGAGGATCGGATCCCTTGGCTATGAACGAGTACTACGAGAATGTTTTTGACGCAATTCAATACGTCGAGCATGATAAGAAAGACAAAACTATCATTCATAAGATCCATGGCGATGGAGGAGTCGGCCACGAGGTGATCCCATTTATCACTCCGGTCAATGCGGTGGGAAACATTGAAGATTGGCTCACTACCCTTCTCGATACTACAAGACTGACGCTTAAAGACCACGCAAGGTCATGCTCCGCTGGAGTGCTGGATGTTCAAAACGATCTTGCCAAGCTCCGCCCACTTGTTGATGTCAATATTGCCCAGTTTGCTCTCTTGGCCATACAGATAATGTGGACCTATGAAACGCAAACTGCCCTGGAGCAATGCAAAAGCAAAAAGAATGCAATGAAAGAGAATAGCGTGCGACAGTCGCAAGTTCTGACTGAGATGTCGAGTTGGTGTCTTCAGGATCTTGGAACGAAAGTCAACAGGAAGAAGATCGAGACGTTGGTAACTGTTCATGTCCACCAGCGGGACATTGCGAACGAATTAGCTACGCTAGTCAAAAGCAAAAAGGTTCATGATGCAAATGACTTTGACTGGCTCAAACAAGCTCGATTCTACTGGCGGCCAAGTGCAACAGATGATGTTAGCAATGATGGTGCAACTGTGGTGTCCATCACTGACGTTGACTTCAATTATCAGTATGAATATCTTGGCGCGAAAGAGAGGTTGGTCATCACCCCTCTGACAGATAAATGTTACATCACCCTTGCACAGGCACTTGGGATGTATTTTGGAGGAGCACCGGCCGGCCCAGCGGGTACTGGTAAAACGGAGACGACGAAGGATTTGGGAAGCACGCTTGGAATTTTTGTGGTAGTCACAAATTGTACCGACCAAATGAAGTACACTGATTGTGCGAAGATCTTCAAGGGGTTATGCCAAGGAGGTCTTTGGGGCTGCTTTGACGAGTTCAATCGCATCACACTGCCCGTCTTGTCGGTCGTTGCCCAGCAGGTGCTTGCCATTCAGAATGCAAAGAAACAAGGCTTGGAGTTCTTCCAGTTTCCAGGAGATCCTCAAAATGTAGTCCTCAAACCTGTCTGTGCCTTTTTTATCACAATGAACCCTGGCTATGCTGGTCGCCAGGAGCTTCCTGAGAATCTCAAAGCTCTTTTTAGAGGCGTTGCAATGATGACACCAGATTTTCAGATCATTAAGAAGGTCAAGATGTGTTCTGTAGGATACACAGAATTTGATCTACTCTCGGCGAAATTTTTCTCATTGTACTCAACATGTAAAGAGCAACTGAGCAATCAAAGGCATTATGATTGGGGTTTGCGCAATATCCTCTCTGTTCTACGAACGATGGGTGCAACAAAGCGTGAAAACACCGACAAGCCAGAGGCATTCCTTGTCTATAGAACTGTTCGAGACATGAACCTTTCTAAGCTTGTAGCCCAGGATGTTCCGCTATTCCTTTCACTTTTGGCAGACCTATTCCCCGGCATGAGCCCACCACCAAAAGGTGAATACCCCAAAGAAGAAGGAATCCTCAAAACTGTCATTGAAAAATATGGCCTGGTTCATCACCAAGACTGGGTCTTGAAGGTGAAGCAGCTATACGAGACAACAAAAGTAAGGCACGGAATCATGCTCGTTGGACCAGCTGGAGGTGGAAAGTCATGCATATTCAAATGCCTGAAGGATACGTTACAAGAGAGCGAGGGCATACAGTACAAAGATATTCGCTTCAATCCCAAGGCAATCCGGGCTCAGGAAATGTATGGAGAGACTGACCCCTTGAGCGGAGAGTGGACGACCGGGGTCTTTGCGGCAATATGGGAAAAGTATAATAACAGAAACAACGCATTCAATACTTGGATCATTGCAGATGGACCTGTAGATGCAATTTGGATTGAGGATCTCAACACAGTGCTCGATGATAACAGGATCCTTACACTTGCCAACGGGGATCGTATTCCCATGACAGATAATGTAAAGATCATGTTTGAGGTGGAGACACTGGTGAATGCATCCCCCGCAACCGTATCTCGCGCTGGAATTATCTATGTCAGCGAGACTGACTTGGACTGGGGCCCAGTATTGGAAGCTTGGGTTCGCAAGAGATCTAATGCCGATCATCAGGTACTCTTGCGTTCCCTGATTGAGAAGTGGATAGGCACTAGCACTCCAACAGACCCAGGCCTTTGCTTTGATTTCTTGCAACGCAATACATCAGAGGTAATGAAGGATGGTCGAGTGGGGAGAATATCAAGCTTTACACAACTGTTACAGGGCTTGACGGAGGGATCAGATTGCACCTTCATAGGTAGCAATAACGTGGCGTTTGAGAGAATATTTGTTTACTGCCTTTGTTGGAGTGTAGGGGCATTGCTGGAAGCAGAGGATAGAATGAAGTTCGACGCTTGGCTACGCAAGCGGGCTGACTCTAAAATCATGCCAAAAGTTCAAGAGGGAGAAACCATATACGAGTACTTTGTCAATTCTACCAATGGCGAATGGGCAAAATGGAAGCCTCCACAATGGGCGTACCCAGAGGGTGAAAAGCTCGACTTTTCAAATCTTCTTGTCCCCACCTTGGACTCTACTCGAGCACAGCACATCATTAGAACTATCCACCGCCAGAAGGGGCCCGTTCTTGTCGTTGGAGCAGAGGGTACAGCCAAAACGAGCACGCAGCTCATGTTTCTTGCAGAGCAAGATCCCAACTCCATGCTCACGAAGCGAATCAACTTTTCATCAGCGACAACTCCTGGTATGGCTCAGTATTCGATCGAAGCTGAACTCGATAAGAGGGGTGGTAAGAACTTCGGTCCACCAAATGGCAAGAAAATGACTATATTCTTCGATGACGTATCAATGCCAGAAGTGAATGATTGGGGCGACCAAACAACTCTGGAGTTGGTGCGCTTAGTAGTTGAGCACGGTGGATTCTACTTCCTGGATAAAGATAAGAGGGGAGACTTTAAGACATGCGAGGACTTGCAATATCTTGCCGCCATGCAACACCCAGGAGGAGGCAAAAATGATATCCCCAATCGTCTCAAGAGAAACTTTTTCATCTTCAACTTGGTGCTCCCAAGCATCACGAGCATAAACGACATTTATGGGCAGATGTTGGATGGCCGATTCACAAGCCAAGACTTTGATGCGTCGACGCTTGATGTTGTTGGGAAACTGACCAATGCTACGATCAGTTTGTGGAGAGTCATGAAGTCGAAGATGCTACCCACTCCTGCCAAGTTTCACTATGTATTCAACATGCGTGATTTGAGTAGGGTGTTCCAAGGTATTTTGTTCACGCCTAAAGAATCCATCATCGAAGGTGGCTTGCGCGCCAAGGAGGGCAAGCTGGAAAACTTTTCTCCGCAGAACATGATGCTCGGGCTATGGCGTCATGAATGTGATCGTGTATTCAGCGACAAACTTGCCACCACGAAAGACAAGGAGAGCTATGATGGCTTCATATCCGAAATTGGACGTGACTTGTTCGGAACAGACTTTTACGACGCCGCTTGTACCGCTCCAAAGTACATGGTCAGTTTCCTTCGTGATGACATCTACGACGAAGACGAGATTTTGATCGAAGAAGCTCCGAAAGTTTATGAAGATGGTGGGACGTTAGAGATGATCCGTGAACGCGCGTGTATGTTTTTGGATAAATACAACGAAGCATATCCCTCGAAGCGGATGGAGCTTGTCTTGTTTGAGGATGCCTTGAAGCACATGCTTCGAATCAACAGGCTAATTGAAATGCCACGAGGTAGTGGCTTGCTTGTGGGTGTCGGAGGGAGCGGAAAACAGAGCTTGACTCGTTTGGCTTCGTACATTTCCAGAGCAATGTGCTTCCAAATCACTCTCACCAAGCAATATAATAGCAGTTCTCTGATGGACGACATTCGCATTTTGTATAAAAATGCGGGCCACAAGCGCAGGCCAACGACTTTTCTATTCACAGAGAGCGAAATAAAGAACGAGGTATTCCTCGAAACCATCAACTCAATTCTTTCAACAGGAGAAGTGCCTGGTCTATTTGCGAAGGATGAAATGATGGCAATGACTTCCGACCTACGTCAGGACTTTTTGCGAGAGCGTCCAGGGAAGGAGGAAACCCCAGACAATTTGAAGCAATTCTTTACTGATTGCGTGCGAGACAATTTGCATATCATCCTTTGCATGTCTCCTATGAATCCAAAGTTCCCTATCCGAGCTCGTAAGTTTCCAGGCTTGGTCAGCAGCCCTACCATCGACTGGTTTTTGGCGTGGCCCGAAGAGGCTCTAGTCAGTGTCAGCCACGGTTTCATCAAAGACTTTCCAATTGATTGCTCTGAAGAAGTCAAGGCATCGTTAACAGCTCACATGGGTGTGGTCCACAAAATGGTAACTGAAGTTTGCGACGAATATTTCCGTAGCATGAGACGACAGGTGTATCAAACACCCAAGAGTTATCTAAGTTTCATTGCGGCCTACAAGTTGATGTACTGCGAGAAACTAGAAGCTCTAAAAGAGAAAGAAAGTAGAGTTAATTTGGGGCTTGATAAGCTAATCCAAGGCGCGAAGGATGTTGAGGCAATGAAGTTAGTGCTAGCGGCCGAGCAGGTGAAGCTCGAAGAAGCTACTATAAGCACTAACAAAATGTTGGAAAGTCTTGAAATCAGTTCTGCCGAGACAAAGACGGAAGGGGAGCAAGTGTCAGGAATTAAAACGAGATGCGAAGCAGATGCGGCAAGAATTGCATCTGAAAAAGAGAGCTGTTCCAACGATCTAGCCAAAGCACAACCATTTGTGGACGAGGCCAATGATGCAATCAATAGTATCAAACCGGCGCACATAGGAGAGATCAAGAAACTGGCTAACCCCAGTGATATCATCAAACTCGTGTTCGATTGCGTCCTGATTTTGTTCCAATCGCCGCTCGGCAAGATCCAGCCAAACAAAATCACCATGGCAAAGACAGAAATCAATTGGTTTGAACTGAGCTTCAAGCAGGCTCTTCTAATGATGGGCGGTCCAAACTTTCTGAACCAGCTTGTTGATTTTGGAAATACAGGGAAGGATCTGATGAACGACGAGACGGTTGAGTTCTTGTCCGTCTACATCGATCTGGAGCAATTTACACCATCGGTTGCCAAAAACGCTAGTACAGCAGCGGAAGGCCTGTGCACATACGTCCGAGCCATGAAATATTATCACGAGGCGAGTAAAATTGTTAAGCCGAAATTAGAAGCATTAGCCGTGGCAGAGGGGCAGATGGAGGCCGCTAACAAAGCACTTGCCGCCGCAGAGGGTAGATTGGCAGCGTGCAATGAAAAGCTTGCTGATCTACAAAGGCTATTTGACGAGCAAATGGGCAAAAAGCGCAGCATTGAAGAAGGAGCCATGTCTTTGCAGAAGAAGATGAACCAAGCATCGGAATTGATCAATGGATTAGCTGGAGAACGTACTAGATGGACCGAAGACGCGGCGAACTTTAATGATCAAAAGAAACGCTTGGTCGGCGATTGCGCCATTGGCTGCGCTTTCATAAGCTACTGCGGTCCATTCAACCAGCAATTCAGGAATTACATGATCAACGAGAAATTTACCGCCGACTGTGAAGCCCGCAAAGTGCCGGTTACTCGTAATCTGGATGTCATTTCATTCCTCGCAGATGTGGGGACGATTGGCGACTGGAATATGGATGGACTACCCACTGACCCACTTTCTACTCAGAATGGCATTCTCGTGACAAGCAGCACGCGCTTCCCCTTATTAATTGATCCACAAGGCCAGGCACTGAGCTGGATTAAGAACAAAGAACGGTCAAATCTTCCGACGTGGAATGGACAAAATGAAGTTGATATATCAGATCCAAAGCTCAAGGATAAGCTGGAATTTTGCATGGGAGATGGCAAGACCCTCGTTATTGTGGGAGTAGAAGATGAAATCGATCCAATGTTAGATCCTGTCCTGGAAAAAGAAATCACGAAGAAAGGGTCTAGGATGTATGTCAACGTGAGCGATAAAATGATGGACTACGATCCCAATTTCAAGATGTACTTCATGACGAGATTGCCCAATCCAAGTTTTAGCCCAGAGCTGCAAGCAAAGACAACATTGATTGACTTTACAGTCACACAGAAGGGATTAGAAGAACAGCTGTTAGGAAAAGTCATCAGCAAGGAGCAAAAGGCTCTAGAAGAGCAGCTGACCCAAGTGCTAGAGGAAGTGAACTCGAACACAAAGAGTTTGATGTTGCTAGATGCCAGTCTGTTGGAGCGGTTGACTAGCAATACTGGAGACCTTCTAGACGACGAAGAACTTGTTTCTGTGCTTGCAAACACCAAGGCCAAAGCTGCAGAAGTTAACGCAAAGCTAGTTGCAGCCGACGAAACGAGGTCAAACATTGCAGAGAAACGCGAACAATTCCGCCCCGCAGCCACTAGAGGTTCTGTGCTGTACTTTAGTATAGTGGAAATGAGTTTGGTCAATGTCATGTATCAAACGAGCTTGACCCAATTCCTCAAGCTTTTCACAGGTTCAATGGACAAGGCAGAGAAGGCAACGCTGGCAAGCAAACGGGTATCGAACATTATTGAGACGATGACCTACATGGCATATCGTTATGTCAATCGTGGCCTCTACGAGCAAGACAAGTTGACGTTTGTTCTTTTGGTCACTATGAAAATCCTAGTATCAGCAGGTCACCTCAAAAACTCTGACGTAACTCTATTTTTGAGAGGAGGAGCCGCGCTTGATATTAATAATGTGCAGAAGAAGCCATTCCAGTGGATGAGCAATGACTTATGGCTTAACATCGTCCAATTACGTGAAAGTAGTAAATTTTACTCCAGCCTCATTGATGACATGGTATCCAATGAAAGCATGTGGAAGAAGTGGTATGCAGAGAACCAGCCAGAAGAAGTACCGATACCTGACTATGAGCAAAAAATAATGGACCAAACTGACGTTGGATCCTTCCTCAAGCTACTTCTTGTACGGTGTCTCCGCGTGGATAGGAGCATTCTCATGTGCAAAGAGTTCATTAGGAACACCAAGGAAATGGGACCAGCATTTGTTGAACCTGTTACCGACACAATTGAAATGGTCTACGAAGAAATGGAACCAGAGGTCCCTGTGATCTTCCTCCTTAGTCGAGGATCTGATCCAACTGATGGAATCATTGAGCTTTGTCGGAAGAGGAAGCTTCCTGCTCCTGCCGTAATATCCTTAGGGGAAGGTCAAGAGCCAGTTGCGCTGAAAGCCATTAATGCAGGGGTTGTAAATGGAACTTGGGTGTTGCTACAAAATTGCGAGCTTGGTCTGGGACTGATGAACGATATGGAGTGCATACTAAATAAGATGAAAGGCAGCATGGATCCAAACTTTCGCTTGTTCATCACAGCTTTACCACATCCTGAGTTCCCAATGGGCTTACTCCAGATGTGCTCCAAGGTCACCAACGAACCTCCAGCAGGTCTTAGAGCAGGCCTATTGAGAAGCTACACGCCTGGGGTGATGGTAGATCAAGATCGTCTAGAACGAGTTGACACTGCACAATGGAGACAACTATTGTTTGCTTTATGTTTTCTTCACAGTGTTGTTCAGGAACGTCGTAAGTTTGGACCGTTGGGATGGTGCATCCCGTATGAATACAATAATGGCGATCTTCAAAGCTGCATGCTATTCTTGGAGAAGCACCTATACAATGGCGAAATCAGTTGGAGCACCTTTCAGTAAGTTCACGGTAGTTCAGATTCATGTAACAATTTCATTTCTTAGTTGTCCCAACAACTCACGATAACTTTTGTTTTTTGCATTATTGTAGATACATGGTTTCAGATGTCCAATATGGCGGAAAGATCACCGATAGTTTGGACGTACGACTGTTTAGAACGTATACGAAGGAATGGCTGACTGAGATGACATGTGAAGATGGATATGCCTACAATCCTGCAGCGCCTATTCTAAAGATACCAAATGATTTTGAGTACACTGTGCCGGCTTTCCCAGAGCATGCCGACTTCAGAAAGTATATCGAACAGTTTCCCGAGAACGATTCGCCTGAGATATTTGGCCTTCACCCCAACGCTGATTTAACCTACTGTGTTAAGGAGGCAACGACCTTGTTCAAGACTCTTGGAGAGACACAACCCAAGGGCGGAGGAGGTGATTCCGGTGAATCTAGGGAAGATGTCGTCTATGAAAAGGCATCGGAATTGCTGAAACGCTTGCCAGAGGATTACGGAGAAGATGAATATAAAGCAAAGATCAGAAAGCTGGGTGGGATGGCAATCCCAATGAATATTTTCCTCTTCCAAGAGATACAGCGATTTCAAAATGTCATTTCAAAGGTGCGATTCGCACTAACCCAATTGCAGCTAGCAATCAAAGGCGAGGTAGTCATGACAGCAGAACTTCAGGAAACTCTAGACAGTATGTTTGATGCTAGAGTGCCGCACTACTGGGAAAATACTTTAACTGGAGATGAATTTTCTTGGAGACTACCAAATTTGGGGTTATGGTTTACATCATTACTCAATCGAGACGATCAGTACAGGGCCTGGCTAAATACTGGGCGCCCAAATAGCTATTGGCTAACGGGGTTCTTCAATCCAAACGGATGTTTGACAGCGATGAAACAAGAGGTGACTAGGAAACATAAATCTCAAAAATGGGCGTTGGACGATGTGGTTTATCACACAGAGGTGACAAACTTTGAGCGAGTTGACCAAATAAAGTCTCCACCAGAGGAAGGAATTTACATACACGGTCTTAATCTCGATGGTGCTGCTTGGTCTCGACAAGAGTCAAACCTTGTGGAATCCGCTCCAAAACAACTGTTCGGCCCACTACCAGTGTTACATGTCACCGCTAACGAAAGGAAATTGGAGCAGAAATCCAAGAAAGAACAGTTTGGCAGCGCTGGACCTTATGAATGTCCGGTTTACAAGTATGCTTCCAGAACCGACCGATATTTCATCTTCTTTGCAAACCTTCGCTGCACCGATGAAAAACCACCTAACCATTGGACTCTCCGAGGGTCGGCGCTTCTTCTTAATACACAGTA
Source organism: Bacterosira constricta (assembly GCA_037356235.1). NCBI lineage: Eukaryota > Bacillariophyta > Thalassiosirophyceae > Thalassiosirales > Thalassiosiraceae > Bacterosira > Bacterosira constricta. The sequence continues at coordinate 16,241 of JAZGVS010000084.1, forward strand.
AACATAATTGACACCTGGAAAATATACACGCTACTTTCGAGAATGTGTACTTAATAGCCAGCTCTATAGAAATGCCAAATCAAACAGTAGCGATGAAAAATATGTGGCACCTTGTCAGCTCCATGATTGTATTGCTGGATTATGCAGTCATGAATCGCTAATGGTAGTTATGAATCGTCACCGCCCAACAATGATAGGATCTACCTAGTTCCACCTCTGTAAATCCAAGACATTTCAAGCCATCTGACGAAGTGACTATTCATTCGCTCTTGTGGTGTAAGCTCAAAGCTCAACAACTTTGCCATCAATCATGACGTGCATGCAGCGGTCTAAGATTAATTCTGGTGCTCCTTCCATCAAAACGGCGTGCTGACCATTCTTGAACTTTCATGTACGAATATGCATGGTGGAATTGGTTATTTTTTTTAGTAATAGTGCGTACACACATTTAATCATACAATTCGCCACTGAGCATTTGTTTACTAGCTTGCTCTTATACCCTGCTTCTGTGTAGAAAATATGTATTCTATGCTATTGTCGACAACCCCACCTATTTTCAACGTTTGGTCTAGGTGAGCTACTATTGTTTAAACTTGTAGAAGTAGTTACGATTCGTCAACACTAATTATACTTGTCTTGGCGATGGCAGGACAAGTCCGTGTTGTACGCAGAAAACATATTGTCCCATTTCTTCAGCTGACCTTTCTCCATGGCAACGCGACTGATAACCGCCTTTCCATATAGCGTTGTGCTTACAAAAAAACATTTTCTGTATTGCATTTCTTGACCAAAATTGTTCTCTACAAACTGGACATTTTACGTTCCCCAACACAGCCCAGGGTAGAATACAATCATAGTGAAATACATGGCGGCAATGTCCAATTTTCGACCACGACACTTGTTGCCCAACGTGAAATGGTTCAATGCATATAGTGCAAATAAATTCAGCATCATTCATTTTGGACCCTTCCTCAGCAAGTACTAATTCGTCGGCACCAGCGCTGTCTATTCTTATGGAGCTGCAATGTGCGCATATCCGATGTCTGCATGAATTAGAACGATACCCTTCCAGAATTCCAGCGGCAGATTCTGGCAGAGGAGATATTGCTTGTTTTTGTCTTCTTTTGCAACAATGCCGCGAGGAAAGACAAGGAGTACATCGCGTATGTTTTGACGTCTCTTCGTCATCTGGATCGCAATCTAACTCACTGCTAGAAAGTTGAGATTGGCCATGGGGTAGAACTCTCTGAGGTGTAGAAATGAACATACGAAAATAGGAAACGCATTAATACGTTTGAATAAATAAAGCTTCATATCCATCCATGATATATCGCTTCTCACCTTTCTTATAATGCTCCTATCGACTTGTTTTTTCGAAGCTTCGCACCTTCTTCCCCATATGTGGCCTAGTAAACAAAAGCAGAAAATCAATCCAAATACAAATACAATTAGAGCCTGAGCATATGCCAACACATAAGAAGCAGTTGCGTTGTCGACACCGACACTGCCAGTTGGGTTTGATGGTGTAGTAGGTTGAAAATGAACCAACAAGTATTCACTCATAATAAGTCAAAGTTTTCAAAGAGTAATCGTAATTGGTAATATGTCTGCCATTTTTTGTGTGAACACTATGTATTTATCCCTGATGGGCGGGATTGATCGAACCCCAACCCGAAGGGCATTGAATGACGCGGCGTTAGATGATTTTACTCGTATTTTCACGGTTCTCATCCTGGTTGGTATCGTACCATACATTTCCCGTGATACAGAGATACGATATCGTACCAGATTGTACCAGCTGCCAGCCCCCTCCTCATCCTCTCAACTCAACTATGCCCTGGTTTCCGTCCGCTCAACATCTCGAATCTCTTCAGCCACCCCATAAAGATAACATTATACAAGCTTCCTGAAAAATTATCAACCGCACCATCTCTACCAGTAAGGTTGTACTACACCGCACCAAGGCAGTCCCAAGAGAAAGCAAGAAGCCAAGCGGGGAGTAAAACCCCGAACCTTCCTGTAAGATTCTGGATATTTCATTCCATGCCTGTAGCCTGCTGTATTAGTTGTTGGAGATGGTAGGTGTCTTGGGTCTTAGCACTGTACCACTCTTATTTAGTATTGTAGCCTCAGCTTTGATCATATTTTCTTCAAATTATTATAAAGAACAATTAACTGTACAAGTTGAAACGACTTTACACAACACAAAACGGCCATATTGCAACATAGATGTAGATCATGCAATTATGCCAATGCAAGTTCGCTCCAAGTCAGCCCATGATGATGAAGCATCGAGCTTAAATATAAACCACAACCACATGGAACATTGTGAGGGCAGGAGTACCCGTGACAGGAGGCCAAGCTATACACATAGATAGAACATTGAACCCTATACAATACTAGCCTCAGCCTCTGAAGTGCATTCTTTCCACCAAATCCGAAATTCATCATACACAATCTTTTTATCATTGTTCACATCAATTGAGCTAAATGCTGCATCCAATTCATCACTATCCAATTCGATCCCCAACGCAAGGACCAATCCATCAAATTCGAACATCTCCAATACCCCATCACCATTTCTATCATTGGCTTGGAAGGCTTCCAACAGAGCCTTTTCGTCCGTAATTGATTTCTTCAAGGTGGATAGCGATTCGGTAGCTCTGTTGCCTACTTGTATCATGTAAATGCCAACAGCCGCGGCGAATAGCCCAGCCACGAGGTGCAACGCATGAAATACAGCGCATTGAAGCAAGCCAGCAGCGGCATACATCGAACCCCTCCCACTAAGTTGACCAAAAATAGGTGCCCTGGCAATTAGTTTCCCTCTCAACCCCTCACAAAAAAATAAGTTACTTTCCAATATAAATGCAGAGATTCCAACAGCAAAGTTGGTGATTGACACGGCTAGTTCTAGCCATGAAAATCGATGGTTCACAATCCAGCTTGTCCAAGATAATGCTGAGCATGCGACAAATCCCATTCCACTTGCAAACCCTAATATTCGAACGGTCGTCGCTCCCTGGGTGGATGATTGGAGGTGTGCATCGTAGACGGCCGATATTCGGCGAGATGGAAGGAGGCCCTCCTTTCTTTCGCCTGAGGTTGCTACCACCATGGTTTTCGCAGGTTGTCGCTGTTGTTTTTGTTGTGCGAGGAATCCTTTGATGCCAGTCATTCTTTGTTCTTTGCTTGGTTCTCAACCTCAACCGCTCTCACTGTCTCAGCTCTCACTCAGCTCTGGCTCTGGAAGCTGCTGCGCTAAAAAATATCTATCCGTTGGCGTTGGGCGCGTGCAACCTCGTCGCAACGCAACACAACGATNGCAACACAACGATACGAAGGGTAGATAGGTATTTACCATACATATCGTAGATAATCTCAGGACAACACAGCGCGAGGAGAACGGGAACGAGCCGAGGACGAACGACGAACGACGAACGAGGTCGAGGAGAATAGAACCACTCAAAATCATCATCCTCTATCTGAATCTACCTACATAATATGTCTCTATCAGCTCAACGTTTGATCATTTTTTGTAGAACAAACAGCAGGGGAAGACTCGACGATATCAAAACATCATGGCTGATATAACCGGAAACGAAGATTTCATTTCATTCAAGCCTTTTGTCGGAGGGGCTGAAAAGGCCCGCCGAAATGCTCGTAAGCGTCTGAACCAACCGCAACCGCGCTCTGACGGCGCTAGTAGTTCTAATAAAAGAGGGCGTAACAATTGGAATGCAGCAATTTCACCTTATCCCAAATCCATGCGAGAGTACGAAAGGTTCTTTGGCTCATTGCTCTCGTCATCAACAATTTCGCTTGAAAAATCAGAGACTGATGCCAGCTCGCATCAAAAAGTTATTCAGCAGGCATGCTCACTACTGAATGTGCCTTCCCTACCCCCTCCATCACATTTAAGGCAAAAATTGCAATCTTCAGAAAAATCCAATGATGCAAGAACCCACCACTTGATACAGCGATCCAGCTCGCTTCTCAGCAATGCATCCTACTCCAGCACTTCCTCCTCATCAGGAACATTTGACAATGCACGAAGTTACTGTTGAGAATCACACTAAATTCCTTACGATCATTCGCTGATCTACTAGGCTCTAGAAGGAAGTGGANGATCTGTCATTGATATTAATATCTTGATCCTCAACCACGTCATACCCCATATCAGAATCAGTATTTGCAGTTCGAACAATATCTGGAGGAGATGGCGGTTTGGCTTCGTCAGACTGTGGTTGTGCTTGATCATCATGTATTGTATCTCCTTGCTCCTGCTGTGATGTTGTAGATGATGCATGGACACCTGAGTTATCGTCATTATTTGTCGCATCGTCTCCCTCATCATAGTTGGGAGTGGAAGTTCGTTTATTTGAAGCCAACAAGTTTTCCTCCTCCATTGCCTGCTTGTAGGATCGAGGACCGCCATCCGTGATTCCCTTGGTCTTCCAAAATTTCAATGCCGTAGATGCATCAAGTTCTTCGTCATCGTCTTCAGTGCCTTGGCCGAAATATGCATTGTTTCCGCACACATCATGTGCGCCTTCATCGATTTTGGGAATGCTCGGCTGCATGGACCGATGGACAGGAACCGCACCAGCACCAGCAGCGCGTGTTCTACTTAATATATCTGTCTCGGTATCAAAGGATTTCTTGATCAACTTGGCCGCCTTGAACAACTGAGCTTTCTCCGATGACGGAGATGAGGACGATGGTGCGGGTGCCGCCACAGGCCTTGGCGATTCCGGATCATTTAAGCTGGATCCCTGTCGATTTTGTCTGGGACGGGTGTTGCCGCTGATTTTACTTTCGTCAAGGTCCAGCGCCTTCATGCGAGTATGGAGGGACATGTTATTGGACGCCATGATGCATTGTTATTGCAGGTTATTGCTGTACTCTAGTTCGTTCGGCTCTGCTTTCGGCTTCACAGTTCTCTCGCTTCTAGCATGTAATAGCACCTCAAGGATCAATGAAACTCTATTGCAGAGGCCATTGTTGGTCTTGGATGTCCAGTATCTATGAGCGCAGCACTGAATAATGATGCAGTGTGTGAAGCATCACCTCAGAGTGAGGCACTGCATGCATGCCGAGCCGAGGCAACGGGTCAACAATATTTTTTCTTCTCGTCAATTTTCGATATTTCGCATGCATTATTGGCGCAGATAGGCGCTTCATATTGTATCGTACCTGGCTCAGCGTGCCTTGGCTCGTATCGCGAGCTAGCGATAGCTGTGATGTGTGTGTTTCTGGTCTTGGTTTGAATGGCGGGTCGCAGACCGACACAAGAGACAATCAAGTTGGCCCGAGTAGGAAGATTTCCGGCTCACTGTTATATCTTGGCGACTATTTCGTAAGATTTCGTACATTTAGATAACAGCAAAGAAGATTATTTGTAAGAAACATCGCTAAGTATCGAAAGCTATCGAAAGCAAAGAAAATCTCCCCTCGATTTGTTACAATACCGTTAGCGTTAAAAGATATTGTGACAGCAGTTGTCTTGGTCTTGAGACTAGTCGTACAATATCCGGTACTCCTCTAGTACCGTACATTTGACTCGCTCTGCATTTTTTTCAACGTTCAACGGGCGGGATTATTGTGAGACAACCAGAGCGAATTTTGGCATGAGAGTTTTTGACTATGCAATAGACTACTTCAACTATGCGAAGAGACCACTAGATAGTTAGTCACAATAAGGGCGCCCGATAAGGATTCGGTTAACCTTAGCTAACCTTAATTTGTACCCTGACCCGACGGGGATATGATAAAAATTATTACGATTGGCACCCCGCGGGTTAACTTTGGTAATTACCTATCGTAGAGACGTGGGGGTAGGACTTTACCACCGAAAAATGAATAACTTTTAACTCCAGGTATCCTGATCCCAAACTTTGCTGCTTTATAACTTACTCACCAACCGATTTTGAGACCAACATCAGTAATATAAATTGCTCGCGTTGACAAGGGCTATCCATCAATATGTCGCTTGACTATGGTACATAGGTACGTAGATCAATATTCCTACTGCATAGCAACTCAAATGTACGGTAGGGGGTACCTACTACAAAATGCAAGACGGATGTTCCAAATAGTTCCAAATGCCGGTCCATTTTGTTGGCTTTTTCGAAATGGCCGGCATTTATACTATTCCTAAGCCTATGTAGCGAGAAATATTAATTCCTCCATGATTTAGTCCATTTACCTCCTCTGTGACCTGTGAGCCGGCCGGCTGCTCAAAAATGTCATTCCAGCTAGCGGCGCGTGCCAGCTTTTT
>JAZGVS010000085.1:0-22360 GCA_037356235.1 Bacterosira constricta
TCATGGATAGGTATCCAGAGTATCTCCTCCACTAAAATAATATCCTCCGCAGCATCTGACTTCTAACCCCCTAGTTTGTGTATAGTTTTTTAATTCTATCATCTTGTGTGTAGGCTGCGTCCATTGTATAAATCCTTTAGGAATCCATACACACTGCATCAGCTCTCCTGCTTCTTCGTCCGACTTCTTGGCAAGATCTGGATTATGTTTGTCCGGATGATAGAGATACGCATTAATCTCATACTTCTTCTTGATCTCAATCCAATCTGTATTTAGTTTCAAGTCAAAGAAAGCCAATGAAGCTTCATCGTCCTCTCATGCCTCAGAAATATCATACCTCATTCCCTGATCCAACGGCATTGCCCACCTGCCTGAGCACATGGGGGATCCAACCTTTGTCATATCCACAGCATTTGGAAATGTCGATGTCGACTACTGTCATAACCCAAGCCGAATGACATCCGAGTCTGATTATATTGGCTTCGTCAAAGATGGGATTCAGGCGAGCACACACCAAATGGGGAGAACGACGTCGGAAGTCGATTTACTGGTAGAGCATTTACGGGATGCATTGGCGAAAGTTGGAAAGTCGGGGAGAGTCATCCATATCGCACATTCTCAGGGATCAGTTATTACATGGCTTGCTGCAAAGAGATTAAAAGCCGAGGAATGTCGACGGATTGAAATAATATCCTTTGGTGGAGCAGGTGAGAATATTTGCAGAAACATGTGCAATGATATTTCTTTCGACAATGATTTCTTTCGTAGTCTGATCCGAGTGCCGTGCCAAGAGCAGCAACAATATGTACATCCGAATTTCCATTTGCCCGATGTATTAATTACTACTCTGTCAATGATCCGATATTGAATGTTGTACCCAGTGCTGTAAAGGCTCTCAAAAGTGGGTTTTCTTTTGGTGGTGGGCTGGAACAAGAAATGATATTCTTGGCATCACGCACGGGAGATCCTGTAACAGATCATGGCCTCCTAAACCCTACCTATTTGGAAGCATTACTTTGGGAAGGTCAGCGATATCAATCACTTTATTTGTCGCCGCTTGGGCAAACGGGATCTGCATTTGTTGCTCCTTTGGCTTCGTCGGCATGCTGGTTTCCAAATTTTGCCTATGAGGTTACTAGGCGCTTGTTTCTGGCAATTTTCAGGTTGTTGATACTATTGCGAGATTTTGGTAGAAAAGCTGTGAAACAAGTGCTGAATCCAGAAAGAGAGGAATACGAACCAGTTCCATCACTGTAGATATGATATGTAAATATTATTTATATATTCTATCTCGACTGTCAATTCACTTTTCTTGGCTATAAGCCAAGAGCCTTCTCTCCATTCTTCCTGAGTTTTTCCAATTGTTTGCCCTCCTCCTTCTTAAGTTTGTTCTTCTTCTTCTTTTGCCGCCCCTTTGCATCCGTCTTTGGATTTACAAGCTCGTCAGTTTCATTCTCTTTTTCACCCTCCTTTTCCTCAAGTTTGTTGTCTCCCCCCTCTTGCTGCTTATTTTGTTTGCCACTCTTCGCTTTTGAGACGAGCTTCTTAATTTTCTTCCCATCTGAAATCCGTTTATATAGATTCGTCGATTTTTCATAGCCATAGCACATCCGACAATCAAATGGACTAAACCCAAACTCCGCCTCAAGCTTCCAGTCTATGTTGTTTTGTGAGACATCCCATTCTTGTGACGTCATGCATACAGTTGGGTGAGCAATTTTGCTAGCAGGCTGAGGTTTGTACCCTTCCTTTACTGTCATGTTAAATTCCTTCGCCACACCCTGAATAAATATCTCAGGGCTGCGCTCAAGCTCTTTCAAGTGCACGAATTTCACATTGCGAGGAACAGTCTCAATGATCTGCTTCATTAATTCCAACTTATGCTTTCGCAACCCGAAAATATTTGGGTATGTGTAATTGGCGCTCACTTTGGATATTGATACTTCTTCGCCGGGCTCTCTACTATTCTCGTCTTCTTTTTTCCTCAAGAAAGGGACACTCTCGGCCCAATCATTCCACTCCATGTCACTCAAGAATTGCAAGAGGGATACACCTCCCATAGAATTCTGATTCAACCATATTTTACTATTGGGATTTGACTGGGGGCCACAGTTTTCCGGCTTTTTAGGTGGGCACATATGGTATGGCTTTCGAAACATACCTTCGGCCCTGATCAATGAAAAACAAACATAATGCAAAATGTTATAAGAAGGATGGCATGGCTTTGTTGCATATGATCATGCAGCTAAACTTACCAATCACAAGGAGAGCGCACAACCAATATCCAAAGAATATCATCCCTCGCTCTAATCTCCGCCAGTTCCTTTCTATCCAACAAATCATGTCGGAACATGTGCTTATGAAGAAAAACAGGGATATCCGAAGAGAATTTCTCAGCACCATTCCCCATCGCATTCGGAGGATCAAATGCCTCCGCTAGTGTATTCGATACAAACGTCGTGCCACTATTCCGTTCACCCAGTAGATAAATACTTGACGGTGTCCTCATGGGCTGGCCATTACTCATGGCTCGCCCCGAGCCACGGCATAAATGGCATTCTAGATGATTGTGCCCAAAATAACCCTCGAGCGTCCAATCTATTCGTTGCTGGGCTTCTTTCCATTTTGAATATTCCATACAGGATAATATACTTTGAGGGTTGACACTTGGCGGATGTGGTGTGTATTTGCTACTCAGTTGGAACTGATATTCTTTCACCAAGTCTTTTACGAAGACATCGGGGTTGAGTTCAAATTCGCTGACTCGTAATATCTTGACATGTCGAGGCAATTTGTCCATTATCTGTTTCATTATGAGTAGCTTTTGCTGTCGTAGATCGAATATATCATCATATTGAGAGTTTTGATCAGGCTTGCTTTGAATAATGTCATCTTGCTCACCAGAAGAGCCAGAGTCAGAACGATCATCATGATTCCAATCATAATACGGTATACGATAATAATCCGCATCTGATGCAAATTCATGTGATTCACAATGTTCCTCCGGCAACTCATTCTTCTCGCACGATTCTTTCTGAAATCGAATTGCCGAATCTGCCCAAACACACGGGGATCGAACCGCCATAATCCAGAGTATGTCCGTCCTTCCTGCAATTTCATTCAATTCATTGATATCCAATAGGTCGTGTCGATAAATGTGGCCATGCAAAAGTGTCATGTCGTTACCAAAGGCGTGGCTTAATATGTTCGCTGCATATTTGTCTCCGCTATTTAGCTCGCCAAGCACAACGATTTTTGTTGGTGGCTTGTCCAAGAATTCATTGCGCACTAATGCCAATCTCAATTGACGAGTTGGTTTCATGACTTGTTGGGAGATTATGAAGTGCAGTGCGCCAATGAGGAAGATGGAGAGTGCATAGTAAGTCCTTTTAGTTAGGAAGGACTTCTTTTTCGCTGACCTTGTTCGTCCATTCCTGGCATCACCCCTTTTGATGCGGTTTCCAAATGTTCTCTTATCCTCATTGTTCAGAGGCTCACCATCATTGATACCAGGTGGATCCATCTCTGTTGAATTGATAATTAGGGCAAAGCAGTGAGCATGTGAGCATTGAGCAATAGATAGTGGTCAGACAGGGGGCGTAGACCACGGCTCTTCACGCGATAATTGGGTCGGCGGCGGCGGCGTCGTCGGAAGACTGGAAAAGGCGGGAGCTGGGCTTCTCTTATTACCTATCACTTTGAAGTGGGACCAGCCCCATGTCTGTTGGGACGCGCAGTGTCTGGATTTTTTTATTGTCAATTGCATCGTCGATCGTCGGCCGGGGAATCGGAGAATCGTCGGCCGCAAAAAGTCTGATCAGACGCCGAAGCGAAGGATCCAATGCAAATAACGGAGGAATCAGTATTATGAGAAGCTATCGTATCTACTATGAACTATGAGATTCTATGAGCGGCCGGCTCATAGGTACCTACCTACATACTTCTATGGCAGGATACATGATGTGGTGCCTCTTGGTCCTCGTGCGCCTCAACTCTCGTCTCGTCGTCTCTCAAAAAATCTCAACAAATCCAAAATAGAAATGGCATGTTGATGTTGATGGCGCATAAATAAAAAAATTCAGCAAACCCCACCATGGCAATTCAAAACGAGACGGAATCTACAACAGCAGTTGTGTCGGAGCTGAGGAAACAGTCTTCTGGTGGTATGTAAGAACAAGCAATCATGGCGGTTGCCCCGCTGTCCTCTCGGTGCGCAGCCGGTAGTGCCCATCGCCATCGTCTAATAATAGTCCACGGCGGCATCGGCATCTTGGCGATGCACCTTCACTTTGCTCCTCCATGTTATGCTTTCTTATAACACAATTCTTTCTTATAACTCAACCTACCAACCAAAATTACGCAGGAACCAACATCATCAAAGAGTACAAGGATATATTTTCGGCAGAGAAGATGTCTGGATCGGACCTCAAGAATGACAAAGTAGCCGAAGATGATGCATCTCTCGACCTACTAAAAACGCTCATCGAAGAGAAAAAAGAGCAGTCGTCAGAGGACAAGAAGATTAAGAAGTGGGAATTTGCAACGTCGCCACATGAGCATTTTGGAAAGACGTTGGATGATACATTCATTGCATTCTTGGCTTGGGCGAAAGTGAAAGAAGATACGAGTAAGGTTAATGTTAGCAAGGCCTTTCGACGTTTGGAGTCATATGCGGTAAGACCTTTCTATTCCGTTATATGATTCTCCATTGGTATTTATTGTTGCGCTGCTGACACTCCATCATTTGTTGTACATAGGATTGGATGCACGACACAGGAACAGACTTGACCGAGCCAGCACTAACACCCGATTCAATTAAAAAAGCATTAGATGCATGGGTGTTCAACTCCTCCATCGACAGTGAAGGACGTCTAGTATGGTGGTTCGACATGGGAAGAGCCAACATTCCAAAAATCAAGAAAGACTTCAAACCGGAAGATCATTTAAGGGCAATCGTATGGTACACTCACGCAGTAATGTACAATAAGTCAGCACAACAGAATGGCATGGTCTTTGTTCAAAATATAGCAAAACTTGGAATGGTCGACTCCTTCACATTAATGCCAGCCAAGTTGGCCACAAAACTTGATCGCCTTACCATTGGCGTACTACCCATAAAAATGCAATGCATGTACATGTTCGAATCACCCACGTGGGTAAATATCTTTATGAAAATTGTGGGTGTGTTCATGAGTAAGAAGATGAAGGAGAGGATTGTGTTTTTGAAAAGTTGGGAGGAGAGTGAGACGGATAAGATCGGTGGGTTGGTGAGTATTCCGAAGGGATTTGGGAAGGTGGATGGGTCATTGGAGGAGAGTGTTATTGAGAAATTGTATTTTGGGGAGAGTGTGGAATAATTATGCTGGGAATTGAAAGTGTACTTGTTCCCGAGAATTTGTAGTCACAAGTTCGCAAGATGGTCGGTAACAGGGCAGGAACACATTGTACAGATTTATTTTGATGGAAAGAGAGTGTTTTGTTTTCAACAGCTGGCTGTGCCTTTGTACAAACTACTCCCACGGTAATTGACCCAAAATGGAGAATGCCATAGCGTAGATGACTTGATATGAATCTCAGTGTCAGTAATGCCAGTATCGATGGAAGGGCTCAATCGGATTGTAAGATGATGTTGACAATACGTAGGATACTTCACAGCAGGCAGCTGTTTTTGGGATAGCGTCATTATTTTATGCCGAAGGAGAAATGAGATTGAACAACTGCAACAGCAACAATACCATAATGGTGGTGACACAATCAAAACGATCACTATATTCTCTTCCAAACAAGCATGGTAGCATCCACATTATTACTCGAATACCCATCCTCTTCCGTCATATAGAAGCTCCCATCTCGTATTTGTTTCCAACACCCCATCCGTTCATTGCACTCGTCAAACGATAATTGGACAGCATCCACACACGCCGCAGTAACACTAAACACAATCCCACCAACCTTCACCACCCGCGCCAATTCCTCAATAGCCATTCCCAAATGCTTCCGTGCCAATTCCTTATCTTTTCCACCGCTCAAATAGATACTGTCGAAGGTACCCTTATCAAACACTGCATCATAGGCTGCATTTTCATATGGTAAAAATCGTGCATCCGCCACCCGTAAATCATCCATCAATTCCAATCGCTCCCGTCCAAACATTCGTTTGGCGCATTCCACGCCCTCTGGAGCATAATCAAATGCGGTTAGATGATGATAGCCCCAATCGAACATTTCACGAATGCAGGCATCATTGCCAATGCCTGGCACGAGTATGGATGGGTTATTCTCCAGAGGAATGAGTTCGGTGAAGAATGGTTGGAGTTCATCTTGCCAGGTGCAGTACCATGAGAATGTTTCGGTTCCATTGTTGTTGTTGGCATTGTGGCCATTATCATTATCATCGTGGGTGTCGTTGTTATTTGTGTTTTCGGTAAGCGAGTTTCGATAGGATTCGTCCCAATAGGTCATTCGACCAAATTGATTGTCGGGCTCTTCGAGGAGTGTGGCCTTGATCTGTGATGGTATACGGCGAGTTGTTTTGAAAGGTGAGTAGTTGTTGATTGATGATGTTGCTGTCCATCCATGAGATGGCACAATTTCCTTTGCTGATAGTATGATTGTTGTGAAGATTATTAGCCTCATGATGCTGAGCTCGTCACGATGTTGGTTCTCCTTCTTGGCTGGTAATTGTGATTGTGTAGTGAAGGATGCAAACAATCAAATGGATGCGAATGGGGAGGGGCGTGAGGGTGTTGATAGAGGTTGATAGAATATGATGATGTTGATGTGATCGGCTGTGACTGTGATCGGCTGTCTGCTGCATGACTTCGATAAAAATAGCGGGTAAAGAGCGATGGATTGTAGTATCTTGTACATAAATCCTAAGCAGAATTAATCGCTAATAGTTCCCGCCATGATATCTTGTCGTGCGTTAGCGAGCATACGATAATATCATAATAGCACATGTAACATGTAATGTGCTGAGATGCAAGAAAAAAGCAGATGCAAAGACAACACCGAACATAAAATGCAACAGCAACAGATCCGCCTCTTTGCAATGCGACGATGACGCCGTCGCGATATTTGCGGATGGAACAGTGAGAGGATAGAGTGCACCCACACAATATTGATGACAAGTAACAGGTGACCTTAAGCGCTTAAGCGTACCAATAGCATCTTGTAGTCCCGCTTTAGTCTGCATTAATGAAGGACGATTCAGATTCGGATGCGCCCGCTGTCGCTCCCAAAACAACAACTTCAGACGAAGATGAAACTGCAGCCGATGCTAGTCAACAAAATAAGCCGTCAGTAAAAATATCTTCAGCTGTTGATGAAACAGGCAATTTGGACTCCAATACACCACTGACAAGCACATCAGATAGGACTATAGAATGTTCCGATCATGCTTCGGCAGACCACGACCAAAATTCAAGTGACGAGAAACACGCGCAAAATAATTTGCAAATAGTCAACGAAGAGACTGATCAAAGATTGGTGAATAGTAATAATTCTTCCTCCCTGCAAAAGCAAGTAGTTAACGAAACTGATCAGAGACTGGCTACTAATTCCCCCATACCGGAAAATGTTGATATGGAAGAACATGACATGCACAAAGAAGATGTGCCATCTTACAATGGATTGCCTGTTTCTGAAAAATATGAAGAAGAAAATAGTCATGATTCAGGAGCTGGAGTGTTGGAGCGGGTGGGCAAGGACAGCTGTGCAGATATTATTGTAGATGAGGGAAATTTATCCTCAGCTAAAGATGAAGACACTGGCCATGATCCTGGGGTTGACAATATAAAGCACGTTAGCAATATTCAAATGCAAGACGATGCAAACACTACTTCAGACGACAATACACATGATAATGCTGTCAATGAGACTAATGAAGATACCAATCACGACACATCAAATCCACCTCTCGATTTACTCCGAGATGATGATGGAGATTCCATTGATCGAATTGGCTCAACAAAGCAAGCCACCTCAATATCTCGTGATTATGTGCAAAATAGAAATGGGGAAGTGAAAAAGGGGAAGGGTGGCACATTAGAGAATAGCATGGGAAGTAGTGGAGCAGAAGCTTCATTATTTGGTACCAGTGAACTAGGCGGAAAAGATGACAATAGAAAAGTCAAAGATGGTGATCCTCAGCTCCAATCAACAACCAAAGAAGGATTAAAATCTGGCTCATCTGAGATCAACACGAGACCCTATCAAAATAACGCAACCCAATCATCGTCGCATTCTTTGCAAAGCGCAGAAAGAACCCCGAAATTAAAAAGGACACAATTCGTACCATTGAAAGCAACACTACAGTCCGATAGGTCATCTCTATTGACAAGGGGAATGTCTCTTTTTGCCAAAACCAGTTCAAGCAAGCAAGTGAGATATGCGAAAAGTACTGACAACACTGATGCCAACAGCGTCATCTCAGAGATGACGATGAAATCAGAGAGATCAGTATCTAAATTTCAATTAGACAAAAACAATGACGATGCACTGATGCAGCACTTGGAGGAAACAGGGCTTGTTTTGCTCAAGCGTCTGATTGAATTTCTATCAGAGTGCCCTCCTGCCCCAGACGAAAGTTCAGCTGTGGATAGACGAAAGAAACAATCCTCCAGTAAACAAAAGACAAGACAACGGGGATTGACACTTCCTGCATCTGCACTTGGTTGGCTATCCACTCAAATGAACGATTCTTGTGATGATGCGTTGGATGGTTTGGGTGATTGCTATCAAGTCCCCAAGCAACAGCTTGAGTGCCTTCAAACGTTGTTCAAACGTGTAACGCGCCTACGCATTTCAGGCGAAGCATGGCCTCCATCCTCTCATTCATCTACCGGCAAGACCGCTGGCGATATTGCTAGCATGGGGAAACAGTCTCTTACTACCAACCTATTATCCAAATTTGGCGGGGATCAATCATTAGGAGGGGATAGTTTAGGTGATGAAAGTTGTGCCACCTCTCCATCCCGAGTTGGTGAACACAGCAATGGAGCCGACCATACTATTGTTGTCTCGCCGTTTCAGCGCTATTATCATGAGATTCAGTATAACCCAGACGTCAACATGTCTTTCTTCCCAAATGCAACGAAAGTGGTCATAGATGGTATTGTCCCAAAGTGGGTTACGAATCTAGATTCGCTGCAGAAGCTGGACATGTTTCAGATGGAGAAAGGGTGCATCCTTGACATTAATCAGCTCTTTTTCCCGTCGGACACTGTCAATAAATCAAGCTCACTTGGATTACGCCGAGATTTGAGTCTCATCGATGAGGGAATGCAGAAAGTGGTACCTCCATTACAACAAGAGGACGACGAAAACGCAGCTCCAGTCGTGTATCCATCTCTTTCAAAGCTTAGAATATCAAACTGCGCAATGGGGGAAGCGGCTGGTCTACGTGGAAGGAGGAGAACCTCAAAACTTGCTCCACGTCTCCCCACATTCTCTAGGTTCCCCAATCTGGTATCTTTGAATCTTTCTCGGAATGAATTGTTCAAGACAAAGACAGTTTTTGCAGGGCTGTCATCTTTGCCTCTACTTTCGTCGATAAATTTGTCTTACAATCGATTGTCAAGGTATGTGCGTGTTTTGCTGCGCTGCTAATTACTGGTAAACAACTCGTTCGTCCTAATCCAAATGTCCAACAATCAGTATGGATTCTATTTTCATGCACATTGGCAATGTGACAGAGCTCATTTTGACGGGGAATGCAATAACATCGTGAGTTATATTTTTTGTTGCTGGCATTGCTCCAATACCATTATATATGTGTGAAAGATTTACTGATCCAATTATATTCAACTGCAGGGCTCGCGGGCTTGATCGGTAAGTTGTAACGCTCTGAGATAAAGAGCTTCTATCTTTCCGTGCGATGATGCAATACCACTATCTTTCACTCATGGGTTTTGTCCATTTCTCTCCTCTCTTCTCACATCTTCTCTCATCTTTGACCACACACAGTCTCTTTTCGTTAGAGCGTCTATCATTAGATGAAAACAATATACAAAATCTGGCAAGCATTGCTGGCATTGCAAACATACCCTTTCTAATGAACTTTGACCTGAAGGGAAATCCTCTCGAAGCCGATGGTGCGATCATTTTTTGGTGAAGAAATTTGTGATTTGCTTTGAACCACATACTGATCCCGTTATCATTCTTTCTCGCACTTCTCTGTCCTTTCTAGATCCTGCATTATGCCGCATCAAGGTATTCAATCTCTTCCGTGAGGTTCGGTGCAAAAATCTGCCGAAAACTGCGACCTTTCGAGACATGCAGCGTAAGTAGTATGCTGGCGGACAAAACAATATTTCCATTTGTGAAAAGACAAAACTAACTTGAATGATGATGCATTTCTGGTAGAGTTATTACCTATTCTTGACAATGAACTTGCCACAAAGGATGAACTTGTTGCACTGAAAGATCTTACCTTTCGGCAGGCTGTGATTCCAGTGGACTCAATGTTGTCTTCAGATACTGCCAAAAATATAGATGATACTTCTGAGATCTCCGTAAATCTGCCAGATCCGAGCGGAGGTATTCGGCGCATTGTGAAGAGTTCTTATGTCAACACAGCTCATCTCAGGATGGCTGGGTCAGCGTCGTTAGAGGAGAAAGCGGCTGGGCGGTTGGAACGATTCCATGATCAAGCTGACACCCAATTTGACAAAAAAGATGGGCGTGAACAACTTAGAGTTCATTTTAACTGGAAAGAGCTGATCACGTCCATCCGCCCAGAAATCGATTCAGATGATGCATCTAGCATTGAGGAAAGAGACAGAAATTCAGGTCGCGGCGTGATAAGGTCTGGGTCTTCCTCTTCTCATCGAAGTGATGGGGAATGCATCGACACTGTTGATCGCTTACCAACAGTTAATGCTCCTTTCAGTCTACCATCAGCCTTGCTGGCTGAGGCTGATGATGACGTTTGGAATCCCTCTTTACGGCTGGATCTCATCATTCCGTCTGACACAATTGTTTGGGAGCTAATGCCTAGTGATGAGGACCTTGAAGAAGATGCTGTTAGTGGACTTGCAAAGGATAATGATGCTATTGAGTCTGATGACGTGTCATCAAATCCACCTGGCATAGATTCATTTGAGACAGAAAATGATGGGGGGCTAGTTTCTTTTGATGAGAAGACACAGCTTCCTTCGCTCAGCAAAGGACTAAGGGGAGAATCTGAGGAGGAAGATGAGTCTGTGAGAAGTGATTCCAATCAAAACGATAGAGAGACGGCCGATCTTAAATCAAGAAAGTCCATGTTTGATGGCATTTGGGAGCAGTCATATCGTGAAAATGTGACACCGAATAAGAAAGCTGTCTTGGAGCCCATCGATACCACTGAGAGAACAACATCTGAATCTCTAGATTTCAATGCTTCAGAGAAAAATTCTCAATATCATGGTCCTTCAGACTACGGGCCGCTCTTCGTGTCCAGTGATCTTGATTTGTACTTCGATTCGTATATATTCCGATGTATTTCTTCTGAAGATGATTCACAGGATGTTAATTCGCGAGGAGGAAGCATGGCACCTAGGATACAGCTGTTCAAATTCGATAGGAACTTCCTCATCAATAGTAAGAGGCAGCATGGTACGGTTCTTTCATCGACTACAGATTTTAGTGAACGCTACATCGGAGTTTGGAAAGAACACGTGTTGGCATGTGGCTCATATGCACGTTCGCGCTTGCCTCCAATAAACGTGCCAAAGAGGGGCTTCCACGGAGTCACTGTCGCGTCTGCAGGAAAAGATACTATGATTAGTGAGAGTCGGAAGTTTATATTATGCCTTTCAGACTCGGCTTTATACTTTATTATTGACGACGACCATGTATCTACTCAAAAGTTCAATGGATCGAAGAGAGCATTTCCTTCGCGAATTCCTCCAAACTCGACTTTCAGCGACGCCTACTGGCCCCATGCTGTTATACGTCATCCCCTAGATTGCCTTTGCGGGATCACCATCGGCTTCCAGTTTCAGCGACTTATTCTCAGATTTTGCGTGGCGTCCTTTGAGTATACGTATGTGATTTTGTCGAATAAGTTGCAAACTGTGGCACTTCTCCAAAAACTACAATCCCAACCCGGAATGGGTGCCTTGATTGACAATGACGATAAGACGTTTTTGGACGCGTTAGGTGCACCCAATGAAGTTGTCATTTCCTATCAAATCTTGCATCAAATTTGGAAACGAGGAGATAGAACGGCGGCAAGAAGGGCTTTTGTCCTTACAGATTCGAAAGTATATTTGCTCGATGAGACTTATACCGGAGATAGTACGAAGCCAGAGGATGAAAAAGTCAAAAGAAAGAAACTGGGGGAAGTTTCGCTGGCTGTCGTTAACTCAGCAAGATTGAGCCGTGTCACTGAAGTTCGCGCAGCCAATGAAGATCCGCGGAAGATAACTCTAGTCATTCTTCCTCAAAACAAATTGAAACGGTCGCATAGATGGAGGCTTGTCTGCAATGATGGTGAGGGCGCAGAACGTTTGATTGACGATGTTAGGAAAGCTATGGGGGCAATGACATGATTCATTACAATGCATAAAGTGTTGCTCATATAACAAATACTTAAGATGCATAACAACTTCAATCTTTTCAGTATCAAAACATAATGAGCTCAATAGCAATTACTACGGAAATAAGTTATAGTGAAGTGGCTTGACTATTAATCAAAAATTGGACCTTGGTAAGGACTCGATTGGTAATAAACATATTACCAAAAACACAGTCAAACGGATTGTCTCTGCCAGTGGCAGCACCACCGACAATCATCCTCAATCCAGCTTCCGGTCATATCAAGCATGGAACTCACCTCTACTCAGAAGTTCATATTTCCACGATGGCAGGGCAAAGCTTTACATTCAGAGGGAAATAACCTCATCGATATTTAAAGACAACCACGTGCGATAAAGCAACGATTAAGGATACGATACATAATGTAATAATAGTATACCGAGAGAATAATTTGCCCCTCTTTGGATCAATCTTTGGGCTATCTGGGCAGGGGAATTTGGATGGCTTGTCTTTGAAGTGACTCGAAAATATTGGCCATATGCTGCAGCAAGACAAGAGGATAAATGTACTGGATTGTTTTTTATGCAAGACGAGTGCATGGCCTTCTATCGAGGTAAGTAAATATATTATATCACTGACGGACTGGCCGATTGGTCAGATTTGTGATCTCAATTTGGAGACCCACAACTCACCAGTCGTATCTTCGTCTATGGCTATATGGTGTGTGTATTGTGTCAAAAATGTATCAAAATCAAGTATTGTCACAAGGGAAAGTAAAGAGTGTAAGTGGCTGATTCAAGAGTCAGGCTTTGAGTTTGAGATAACTCATATGAATAAAAACTTTCGTTTATGTCTATTACAACATACAAAATACTTGAAGAAGATTGAATGTTGAATAGGCAACAATACTAGTGCTATTACGATGGTTTAGAGTAATTATGAGGTATGGTTTGGCTATTGTCATGGTTGATCAATATTCGGATTGCTGCAACTAATGTGTGGTTGTATAATGGTGGTAGTGATGTCACTCTGGTATTAGGGATACACAGTCTCTCAGTGGATGAATGGTTATGGTGACACCTTATGAGAATAAACTAGTTGGTTCGAATCCCTGCAAAAGCTGTTAGTACGACCTTCAATTGGTCCAGTTCTCGTGTTAACTGTCCGGTTAGCCCCGGACAAACCCCATACGTTTCCATTTGTCTGCGCTTGAGAACAAATTAAATCATATGTTTCGTCTTCAGACGAACTCTCAGCAGGCCTATGTGTTTCACTATACACGATAGGTACTTATTCTGCTGACCTCTGTCCGTGGCTTTGCACCCCACGCACGCACACCGGTTATAACTGCGTTAACTGCTGATCCGAATTTGACGAGATTGGTACTTGCTCACTATGGTGACTGACCTGCATTATAAGACCTGTGTCCTCGTATCTGGCATGTATCAAGGAGGCCGGAGGCCCATTGTAATGAGACAAGCGCATAGGTGTCCGTCGTTGCTCAAATTACGGAAGGACCTGTTGCAAACCCCAATGGGTTCAATGCGTTACGCGTCCCCCGGTAGGTTTGACCTCCCAGAGATCTGTCCAAATCAGGTTGATAGGTTGGGCCCAGAAGGGGGGTGCTAATAAGATGCGCATCGTGAAGCGTAGGACCTCTGTGGGGCTTTTGATAAGCCCATTAACGTAGGACCTTCCTTGCCGGAGGCCAGCAACATGCATATATTAAAGATGCGACAGGTGCACCACACTGGTACTGATTGCACCATAGCCCTAGGTAGAGGTGCCGATCTAATGTGGCCACTTGGGAGCGTTCCAACACGCTTCACGTGGGACTTTAGGGGATGGTGTGATGGTGGGACACTTCAGGCTGCTGCTGCTGCATGTATCCTGTTTCTGAAAAGTCAGGCGGTGACATTGAACTTTTAAATAAGCTCCCGAAGGATCCATGGGGGATCACTGTTATCGGTATCATGGTTAAATTGTATATTGAAATCAATATTTCTTTTTATTTAATAGCCATGTCTGCCCCCAGCAAAGCACCTTTCCGATCACAATAATTGAATAATTGCAAGCAACAACATCGGTTCACTTGATGCTGGTTTACTGAAGTTGGGGGATTTGATTTTGGCTTCATTGAGAAGCAGTGATGATGTCTAGTTGATCTACCCAACATTCCAGAGGCTTTCCTGTAACTTTCATTTCTTCTGTGATCTTTCGGTTTCATTGCTATCTTGCATATCAACCAGTGCCTGGGATAACGACCAGTCAGGACGATCACGACATTATATGACATAGGCAGAGAGCCTCTGCTCCAGCATATCCAGTATTGTGGCACGGTTGGTGCCAGAGATCCCAGTCTTACGTAATAGTAGTGGATGACGAGGCGAGTTTATAATGAGATCCTGAGTTCCTCGAAGTGCTTCAAATGTATGGGTGTAATGAGTCATAGTACGCATGCCGTGGGCAAATACTATCAAGGAGGCTACGCTTAGCTTCAGCCTCATTGATAGCTTTTGCCGGATAATGCAGTCCCTATTGTATGGTCAATCTGGCAAGAAGACACAATGCGGCTTGACTTGAGTTTTAGGTATAGACATGAGCAAGTTCAACATGGGAGGGAGAAATCCCACCCCATTAGAGGAAGATCATCTTTTGCAAGCTAGTTGGGCAAACTGAGTAGCCCCATGGGTGCCTGTTTTGATCAAGTCTAGATTCTGTTCCCTGCTCTGAATGAAGTCTGGTGCATGCGGTGTAGATGATTTTATAAGTAGTTATGGTTAATTTAAGCAGAAACTAAATATATATATTGGGATAGTTTATACATTTTTTACACGAATGGAACGAACACAAAATTTAGACCTATTATACAGCCTCCTCATAGAAGCTGTATATCCCAACCATTTTCAAACCATTCACCTTCACTATAACTATGAGTAAAGGGTTCATGTAGGCATGGTACAAGATACAAGTTCTACATGTCGAAACCCTTACACTATAAGCGAAGAGTTCATGATCCTGCGTTAAAAAAACGAATAAATAATTTTCGGTCACATTGACACGCATGCATATCAAAACCATTTGCGCGCGGCCTAGAGCGACTGTTTTTTGAATATTTCTTCCACCAACAGTTAAAGTAGGGATAATGGGTACACGATTAAATCTGAATCTCACGTTAAGCGTGGAAATCGCTTCACTATCTCCTTACCGGAGGGAGATTTTGTCGCGATTCTGACAAAAACTCTGACGCTCGTAATACCTAAAAGCTTGGTACTACCCTAACTTATTCCTACGTAGATAGATCGCTAACTCAAAACCGACCGGAATATACAAATCACAGTTTCATCCTCTCGGCATGTTTTATTCGTCGTTATGAAGGTGGAATCGGGAGTTCCTCTCGTAGATCTACGTGTCATCCTGGTACGAATGTTGTAGGTTAGGGTTAGTTGAGGAATCAAGCTTCAACAGAGCCTCTTTCTTTTATTGTATTTTGAACAAAAGATCGAGCATCTTGATCTAACAACGCAACAAACTACCGGATAACAGACTTCTAAACCTAATTATGAGTATTACTACTCTAAATAACATTCTTCTCATGGACAAACTAAGGACCCATATAGCCCTGCTCGGCCTTCTCTTTCATCTCGTTGGCTTCGACAAGGATTTCATCAACCCTAGCTCTCTCTTGGTTTGCTCTTGCTAGGATGTGGTCATATTTGTTCTTATCATGTCCACCCTTCAATGCCCGCGCCTCCTCAAAGCTTTTTGCTGCGACTTGCGCCAAGGCTTTAGCTTCCAATAAGAGCTGCTTCTCAGCCTTTCGATATTGACTCAAGGTGTATTCATTTTGTTGAGCTTGGGGTGTAGGGTCATTCGGCGAGAGATTATCAAGATAGCCACCCCATTGCTTATGTTTGTAACCAGCCCAACCGCTCATAGGGGCAGGAGAAGCTTCACTCATGGCAGTTTGGCCCAGCGTTGCTTTCTCTTTCTGTTGCGATGCTGCTACTGCCGCGTCATAGGCGCTCATTGTGTTGGATGACTTTGGTTTGGCAAAAGCAGCACGAAGGGGTGAATTAATGACAGGCGGAGTTAACTCTTTTGGAAGAGAAGCATTCTCTGCCATTGGACTGTTCCCTTCCGTACCTCCACTCACACCACTTGGGATCGAAGAAAATTTGCTTTGCCTCACGGTGGCAACATTTTTCTGCCTGCTACTGAATCCACTGCCGACAACATCGACGCGTGGAAGTGCAGGTTTTATGGCGAAACTGCTTCTAGTTCTAGTAGTAGATGGTACAGCTGGCGGTGGCGATGATCGAGTTTCAATCATGTTGTCTGCGGAATATATAGTTCCTGGCTGTCCCTTCAACAATGCATCAGTTGAAGACATGGCGTAGTTGAGTTGGGCATCTTTTTGGTAGAACTCATTTCTAATGCCAGAAAGCTTTTCAATAACTTCATCGATCTTGCCCTCCTGTGATGGTACAATTTCATTCGAAAGAGCCTCGAGGCCAATTTCATTCGACAGAGCATTGATCGATGATTGTGCCTGATCCTTCCATTGCCTTAGATCATTCAGATCTTCCAGGAGCCGTTCCTTCTCTGATGCAAATTGGGCTGCTCCCAACTGAAGGCGGTTCAAAGCAGCAGACTTTTCGGCCAGATCCCGTTCTAGACCCTCTATCTTGCCAGTATTGGCAGCATCGAATTGATGAGCTTCTTCGATTTGTTTCTTCAAACGATCAATTTCCTGTCTGGCCGCATCAAGATCGCGAGAAGATTTGTTTAACAACGACTCGGTGGAGCGACGTGCGGTTGTGAAGCCTATAATTTCACCAGACATCTTCTTGTTCGACTCAGAAGATGCATCCAGCTTTGTCTTTAGGTCAGTAATCATAGTTGATCGGGACATCAAATCCTGCTGAAGACGTTCAATGTCACTTTGCAGCTTCTTTTTTAGCTGTTCCAGTTCTGCCTTATGTGCAGCAGTGCCATTGGCCAGCTGTCTCGCAGAATCTGCGCTCATTGATGCAATCTTCTTTTTGCTTTCTTCAATGGCCGTTTCAGATCCTTTGCGATGAGACTCAAGTTTCAATTTCATATCAGCAATGACTCTGGTCCTTTCACTAGCAGTGCTCTGGAGCTTTGACATTTCACTTTCCTTCACTTTGATTTCATCTTGTAACTGGAGAATCAACTTGGAGTTGCTATTTTTTTCCACGGTGAGTTGGCCCTTTAAGCTTTGCGCCATGTCTGCTGCTGTTTTGCTCTCCTTCTCGTAGCGAACCTTGAGACTATCTGCCTCCTGTTTCAAGGATTCGAAATCATTTGAGCTCTTCTTATTCAATTCTTCCAATGTGGCAGTCAGTTCCTGAAGGCGGGCAACCTGTTCATTTGTGTCATATAAGTATGGTATGTGAGAATGAGCTAGTTGTCAAAGGAAGAAGTCAAATACAACAATATCATGATTCCTCACAGCCGGAACAAGAGCGTTCACATCCTCATCCCTCTCATTATAATCATACTTGAGCTTAGCAATAACTCCATCCTTGGACTTAAGATCTAGTTCTAGCTTTTGGCGCTCAGCCTCGGCATTCTTCTTCCACTCTCTCAATTCCCAAATCTCCTTCTTGCCAACATCCCTTTCCCGCGTCAACCGATCGAGCTGTGACTTGAGATCCAAAATCTCCTTGTTCATGGATTGGATTGAATTGTTTAGGTTGAGAACTTCCTTATTCTTGTCAGTCGTGCCCTGTGTGGCACGCTGTAACTCTGCCTCGGCACTCTGCTTATATTGAGTGAGAGTCTTGATCTCATTCGTCAACTTTTCTTCCGTACTTCGAGTTGAGTCAAGATGTGATTGTAACGATGATATCTGCTGATCGCTTTGGGTAATCTGCTTGTTCAACTCCTCCCCCTGATCTTTGAAATCTCGACGAAGTTGGTCNAGAGCGGGGTCGTAGACTCCTTCAAAACTTGTCAATACCATTTCAATCTTTTGATTCTTTGTCATGGCGCCTCCTTGCTGTTTGTCCCTCTCTAATTCACGAGTCACATTCTCTGCCTGCTGTTGAAGACGCCTCTTATCCGCCAAGGCCTCCTCCATCTCCTTTGCATGCTGTTGTTCCAGCTTCCGAAGCTCACTCTGAACCAACGTCTGCATCTCCTGCCCATGCTGCATGGCCATCTTGTCAATATCCGCCTTGTATTGCATGCCCAACGCATTCGCAACATCTTCCACCTTGACCTCCATGTCACGTGCCGACTTGGCCTCCAAATCCTGCCTCATCTTCTCCATCTGGCGTTCATGCTGGGCGACCATACTCTGCATCTCCTGTGTATGCTGCGCCCCCAACTTATCCATGGCAACCTCCTGGAACTTGAGGGTATCGGCAACAGATGCCGCCTTCTGATCTTGTGTCAATTTTTGAATCTCGTTTTGATGTGCTTGTGTGAGCTGTGCCGACCGCGCCTCCAATTGGATACGGAGTTGTGCCATGGTACCATCGTGTGTGGTGGCCATATGCTCCAATTCGGCAAAGTGGTCTTGCCTCAACTTGTCAATCTGAGATTGTAGACGCGTTTCCATTTCCCTCACTTCATCGCCACCGGACTGTTGCTGTTGTGATTGTGCCAATAAGATCTCATCAATCTCCTTCTTATGCGCACCCTCCATCATGTAAATTTTCTTCTCCAGATCCTTCTCCACATCGCGTGTGATCTCCACCTTCATGCGATCACGTTCCGCATCCTGATTCATTTTGAGCTGCTGCATTGCATTCTCAACTTCTTCCACTCGTTGCTGTGCTTGTTGCTGTGCCCCTGCTCCACCTGCAACAGCACCTGCCGCCTGCTGCTGCTGTAGGTTGGCCATGGCCTCGGCTTGGGATGCCTCGAAACTATCATTGAGCTTGGTAATTTCACCGGCGTGAATCTTGGCAATTTGGACAATTTCATCTTGGAGCGTCTTGGCAGCAGATTGTTCCATTTGCGATTTGAGCTTTTGCAATTCAGTACGATGGGCTTCTTTAAGTTGATCAATGTTGGTAGTCGTAGGCTGGGGTGGTGGCACACCAGTTGTTGCTGGTTGTCCCATGCCACCCATGCCTTTAATACCAGTGCCAGCCATCACCGCCTTTGCCTTCATACCCATGAGCCTCTGCTGTTCCCGCTCATTTGAACTAGACTTGGCAATTGGCTTGTTGGTTCCAACAGTAGTACGTTCAGGGCGAACAGTTTTTGATGGACCCACCGTCTGTGGTCCTCCTCTACTACCGCTATTAAAGTTATTACCAGTATTGCTGCCAGCAACCATGGGGTTTGCCTTGGCCTTCATTCCCTGAAGACGTTCTTGCTCGCGTGAATTGGATGATGTTTTGAGAGACTGCTGCATTGCTGGGCCAACGTTGTATTGAGGTCCACCAATGCCACCGGGCTGTTGCTGTTTGCCCATGCCCATGGTTTTGATGTTGTTAAGACGTTCAAGCTCGCGTTCGCGATCTCCCGATAATGTTGCTGCTTGTGTCACTCCTTGCCCACCTGGTCCACCCGGTCCACGGGATGCTGTTGACCCCATGCCACCACTGCCCATGGCAGCATCTTGAATACTGGGGGTACCAGCTTGACTCCCATCCGATGCTGGTCCCTTGGAAGAGCCTTCTTTTTCTTCATTTTCAGGCGGCACCCACGAAACAAAACTAGGCCCCCTGCCAAGAGGTTCATCCAACAATAAATCCTTGGCAACGAATGGCGAATCCTCGACGACAATACCACCTTTTCCTGGGAACAATACTCCAGTTCGTTTGGCAGGTTCCGTTTGCTGCCCAACTGCATTGGGCTGTCCAGTAGATGGTGCTGGTTGTCTAGCATTGCCAGCATTTCCCTGCATTCCTTGAAGTCTGGTCAATTCATCTTGTACCCTCGTCGCTTCATCCATCTTCTTTTCTCCAAACTTTTGCTTCATATTGGCCATCATGGCGTTCATATCCGTCAGCGGAGGTTGCTGCCCACCAGAAGGTTGCTGAGGCATCTGCTGCCCAGTCTGCTGCTGACCACCCTGATCCTTGGGCCGATCCTGAATCACATGCCGCTCCGACCCGGCACGTCGACGCTCCTCCCGCTTGCGCTGCTCAGCCAGTTGCACTTTTCTTTGTTGAGCTTGTTCTTGGGCGAGTTGGGCCTGCTCTTGAGCGAGTTGAGTCTGCGCCTCTTGCTTTTGACGGAGGAGTGATTGTCGTTCGGCTTCCATGGCCATGTATTGTTCTTCGTCTTGCTGCATCTGCTGTTGCTGCATTTGCTGCTGCTCCTGCATCTCAAGCTGCTGTTGCATAATCTCAGCCTCGTCATCAATTTCCAATGGCCTTGCTCCATAACCCTCCTGGTACCCTCCCATCAAACTCTGCGGATCCATCATCATATCCATATCCTGCATGGACGGCTGCTGACGAAACCTCCCAAACTTATTAGTACCATCATCATCCAAAACCTCCATCTTCTTCTTATACACCACATCCTTCACAAACTTATTCCCCTCCTGACTATCCCGAAACTCCCTCTGCATCTCCATCTGCTCCATCTCCTCCAATTCCATCTGTTCTTGATCCAACATTTGTTGATCCACCATCCACATTCGTTCTTCCTCCATCATTTTTGATCTCATTCGTTTTTCGCGGTGCGATTGCTCCAATTGGAGGTCGTACCGTTCGCGTAGTCGGGCATCGGATAACACCATCCATGCTCGTGCGATTTGAGCGAATTGGGAAGAGCGTTTTCCGCCATCCATGCGAGCGTCGTAGAGTTTGGAGAGGGAGAGGTAGGATGCTTTGATTTGGGGACGGGTTGCGTTTGCTGGGACTTGGAGGATTTCGTAGAATGTTTGTTGGCCTTGTTGTTGGCCTTGTTGTTGAGGCTGCTGGCCTTGCTGCTGCTGCTGCTGCTGAGGTGGTCCTTGGTTTTCAGTTTGGGGATCACTTCTCATCCTCGGATCATTTCTTGGATCATCCATATCAGTCATGTCAGCAGGGCCATTCATCATGGTATTTCCCCCACCAGCCGCATTAGCATTGGCATTAGCAGCACCAGGCCCACTGCCACCATCAGGACCACTATTGCCACCATTCGGAACAGGAAAAGTGCCCGTAGGAGGCTCCCACGAAGTTTCGCCCGTTCCATGATTAAAATAATAGACGCGTCCGTAGCTCGTATCCATGTATGCTGCCCAATCGCCTTCTTTGGCGAGGGGCTGATGTTCTGGCTGGGAGGCCGTGTTGGATGCCATGGAGAGTGCCATAATAATTGGTGGACGATGATTGCCCATCGTTTCAATCCTAGTGGATGTGATGGCATGATTGTTGTTGTTAGCGGCCGGACGAGAGCGTTGATGGCTGCTGAGAAGAGGGAATGTCCACGCAGTGGAGGCAGAGGGTAGTGATAGGACTAATAGCGATGATAATGCGGCGGTGACAAAGAGGAGGCCGCCCGTGCTGCGAAAGCGAGGGCGATGATCATGGTGATGGACGCTGCTGCTGTTGTGTGCTGTCATGGTGTTATGTGGTGATGAGCGATATGCACGTGCACAATGTCTATCTTTGTGATTGTCCCGCTTATGGGATTGTATTGGCAGTGCTGTGTCCCGATACGAGTTGTTGCTGCTGTTGTTGCTGCGCTGTTGTTGGTTGTTGAATTGAAATATCTGTGATATTATCTCTGTGATTTGTTCATCTGATCATGATTTCATGATGTTGATGGACTAGATATTTTTATTTTCAGCTGGCCATCACATACTGTCTGTTTGCTATGAAATACATCGCACCAAATTTAGGGAAGGCAGTTCTCA
>JAZGVS010000086.1:0-22211 GCA_037356235.1 Bacterosira constricta
GTTCATATCTAAGGAATTGTGAATGAATGCGAAAGACTCGAAATCTCAAGCTACTTATATGCTAGCATGTACAATGTACACCTTGCATCTTACCTCTTGTGATGTGGCTCCATGTGTAGTGTGGATGAAAGGAGCGGCAAGCTTGGAAATCATATTACGAAGGAGGGGACAAACAGAAGCAGGGCAGGATTGAGTACAGCTTTAAGTTGAGATGGAGCGGAATTGTTACAGTGACAACACATCATGTGCATCATGCAGCATAATCATTTTGCTAAAAAAAGGTATTCGCTAGTGCATTAAGATTTGTACAAGTCCCTGTTGGTGCAAATCAACAGTTACCATATGCAGATTTGTGATGAAAGAGACTTCAACTTGTCGGGCAATAATGAATGAGAGAAAGTGGCATATCTGCACCTCCTTGGTGCCACATCACAGATGATACACTTGGTACTCTTCGCTCAGTGCTGACATGGCGTCGTTGTACCTTAATAATTGACACCCACCATAGCATCTGGATGTTACCTACTTGATGCGACGAGGAGGGTTCCACTCGAATCCAACATCATCCAACTTGGAAATCCGATCTGGTGTCATGTGACACATTTGCTTCTTCTCACCAGGCATGGCATAGTCCCCTTTCTTATATATACGGTATTGTCCCCGTTGTTTGAATACCCAATAGGCAAGGGGTTGATTCTTGGGATACGTCGAGGGTACATTGCAGTGACCATGCTGCTCTTTAAAATTCATGAGCTCCTCCAACCTCGTCTCCCATGGAGTCCTACTAACCCGTATAGCCCACTTGAATCCAAACTCATTCAAATTCGATATCCGTTCATCGTTCAAGCTGGTTTGCAATCCTTGTTGTAATTTGCGATGTTCGGTTCGTTGGCGATTCACAAATGCGCCTAGTGCCGGGTTGTGACGATATTTGAGAGGAACATCGACATCGCCGTGTTGATCCTTGTATTCGCGCAGTTCTTTTAGCCAGTTTTCCCAGGAGCCATTGGATTCGCGAAGGGACCACTGGCGCATAGGTAGCAGGATGACAGCAGTGAAGAATAAGAAAGCACACAATTGCATTGCGTGAGACACATTGAACAGCATAATACAGCATCCTAAAAACTCTCAAGTCAATCAAAAACACACAAGGAAACACATACCTTGAAATCCAACCCATCCAACAAATCAATCTTCTCCTGATTCATATAACTGCTATTCTTCTTCATCAACCTCCGATACTGAAACCGTTGTTCATTCACCCAATACCCCAAGCTTGAATTCTTACTATATATCTTGGGCACATTGCAATGTCCATTCTCTTGACGAAATGTCTTGAGTTCGGCAAACCGATCCGCCCAAGAGGTATGAGATTCGCGGAGGGCCCATGTGAAGCCTAGGTTGTTGAGATCGGCAATGCGGGATGGTGTCATGCTTGAAGATGTTGTCGTTTGTGCAATAGTTTTGACATTGTTATCTTGAATCTTGCGATACTCCATACGTTGTCTGTTGACAAACGTGCCCAAGGATGGGTTGGCTTCGTACTTGAGTGGTACGTCGACATTGCCATGTTGGTGTTTGTATTCTGCCAAGAGTTGCATCCATTTGTCCCATGATGAGGATGGCTTGCTAGTAGTGGTGCCGGCAGCAGAAGAAGCAGCGCCCTTATTGCCACACGAGGATGCAGCAGAAGAAGCAGTGACAGCAGCAGCGGAGGAAGATGCAGGTGCGCGAAAGTTACTGGAAGTAGTAGGATGCTGACCCCAAACAAATCCCATTCGTGTCAATATCTGAATTCTTGATGGTGTCATGTTACAACTACTGTTATCAAGAGTGCCGCTACCCTTGTTGTTGTTAATACGACACATCTTTTGATATTCCATACGTTGCTCTGCACACCATTGATACAATCCTTCGTAATGTGTACCAATGCCATATCCACGGGGTACATTGCAGTGCCCGAATTGGAGTAGGAATTGATGGAGTAGATAGTGATGTTTGCGCCATCGAGCTGTTTCGGTGACGTGGGCTGCGACTGCGGCTTCGTTTTGGTTGTGACGACTACTACTACTGGTGGTGGTGGTGGGTGGGCGATTGATTGTTCTGTTGGAGGCGCTTGAGGCGCGATCTGGAATGACGCCACTGTGATGATGGCGCTGACTCTGACTCTGATGATGGTGCTGACTTTGAAGCTGCTGCTGCTGGTAATACGGCGAGTAGTACGAAGGAGTACCATGAGCATGAGTACCAGGATTATACCCAGAGCCACGAGTACCAGGATTGTACCCGGCACTTCCACCGCTCGACGGCAATGCTGGTGGAAGTACACCGTGATTATAACGACCGCCACTACTTGGAGTTGCGCCCCAACCGCCACTATTACCTGCAGACTGATGATGTTGATGACTCTGCTGCACATACGGAGGCAATGGTGCCATGTGAAGCGAGTCGCTCCATCCACCACTGCCGCCGCCAGATGGCAACGATGAGTGTTCTCGCGGAGCGGGATGATGCACCGTAGGTGCCGACACCATCGGACTTGTATTACTGGAACTCTCGTAACTCTCGTCACTGATAGCCTGACGGATTTGAGAGGGACGAATTTGAGATGGAGATGGTGTGATGGGATCAAGCTTGGTATTTTTTCCAGCCATGCCTTTGGATGATGCGACTATTTCTACTTCGCTATCTGTATAGCCTAGTTCTCGAACATTCTTGTCGTGGCCACGATGATGAGCAGCAGGGATACTACTACTATTTCTAGTAACAGTAATGGTAGCCTCACGAATGCCCGATCGTGGCTGTCCACGTAAATTTCCCCTTGGTGGATGAAACTCTGGAGAAGTTATAACTGGTGAAGTAGTCGTGATTCCTCCTTGGTGTTGTTGGCCATTATTGCCGGTTGTCAGTGTTCGTGCAACATTACTAGAATTGTTGAGCGGAGTAGAATGACTATCATTATTGGAATGATGAGAGGATGAACGCCATGGATACGGCTGATAGGGAGAAGATGGTGATGGTGATCCAACAGATTTGGAAGCCACGTGGTAGATGGTTTGGCCTGGACTGTAGTGCTGTGTTGGTCCATTAATGTTGTTATGATAGCCAACGCTGACAGCAGTGCTAGCAGCATCCGTTGGAGGTCGGCTGTATCTGGGAGAATTGCCACTGTTGTTGTCATTATTTTGAACATCATCATGACGTCCCGGCAACTTTCTTGGAGAAAGATTATTATTATTGGGATAAATGGGATGATGGTGATGTTGACTTGCTGCTATGAGTTCCATTGGAAATCTTGGTGGTGGTAGCGTACTACTGCCATTATGATGACTGTTGATTTCCATGTTGGCATTCTTGAGGGACGGGGGCGATTCGAGAAGCTTGCCATCCTCATCCTCATCATCATGATGGGTTAGATTCAAAGGACAATCGCTAGTGCCATGAATGCCATTATTAATACCAGCACCAACTCCGGGAGGAGTAGGCATTGGACTACCAAAATCGAAAGTTTGAAGGGGACTTGGGAACATGTCTGGAAATTCATTTGCAGATGTCGTTCCAAGATTGAGTGACATGCGAGGTGATGCCGTCGGCGATGGACCCATGGCAATGCTGCCGTTACCGCTCATCCAATTATCCTTTAGATATTCTGAGAAGGAGGCATCATCCTTGTAGTCATGGGATAGAGAGAATTTGATTGGAAAGTCTTCTTGTTCCATTGCGGGCATCGGCTTGGCATTCACAGTAGCATTGCCTTCATACTCTGATTTTAAAGTACTTTCATTTGCTTCATTATTGAATGCTGCTGATGGAGGACTCTTGAGCTGCTCCATACTACCATCACCAAGGTTTGCATTCTTTCTCTTTTTGCCCAAATAACGACGAGGAGGAGTTTCGCCCAAATAACGAGGAGGAGTCCTTCTCGTCGGGGATTCTCCTTCGTTGAAATCATGCTTGGGAGGGCTGAATATACTTTCTACATCCCATGTGATACCGTCCGCCGACTTTTTCATTGGTGTAGTCATGTCTCCTTTGCTTCAATTGTTTCAATCGGCGCTTTCGTTGTTGTTGATGTTGATGTTGATGTTGATGTTGATGGTACAATTCTAAATCGATTCAATCCTTTTTCATTCACAATAATGGGCCAATGCTGTCGAACTCTTCTCTTCCAAAGAAAACTACGTACATATTGTGAGGTCCCGTGGCAGATGAAAGCCCTGCCAGTAAACTCTATTGATGAGGTCAAGATGATCATGTACGTGCGGTGAGTGCTGCATGCCTCTAAAGAAGTATCCAAGCCCCAACACGGGGGCGATTCTGTCATTCGGTCCATGAGACGCTCGCGCGCCATTGTACCCATTGCAAAGAAGGGTGGCTTCTCTAAGGCGGGACTCTGCTGCGCCTGTTCGCATAGAAGTTCTTCTGGCCATTGTATTGGTTTGGAGTGCGGTGTTGTGAATGCACCGTCGGCGGGGTTTGTTTTATGCGTACCAGAGTGTGATGTGGGGGTCCTCGGCATTTATTTCATGGTCCTGATTCAAGCTCTTGGATTACGTTCGGGGTGGGCTCATCTTTGGATGTGCCCGTTTCTCGATTTACCAGTATTTCTCAAAGTTACTTATGCCCCGCGTGCTGGTGATAGACGTACCTACTGAGATGTACGATATCGTTTTTGTAGAAAGGGGGGAGTATCTTTCGATGATCAAGGGAATATTGCGGGGTATGATTTATCTGAAATGTCAAATGTTCGTGATGATTTATTTCCCGTTGTTGTTCCCTTGGGGTACGTCATCTTGGCGCGCCTGATGAAAGATCTGTTGAAGATGTCGTGAAGACCATCTGCCACTGCGACGCACCATCCACACGGTGCACCACAAAGACAAGGAAGACACCACCAGAACCGCAGCAACACAACAGCAACAGCAATAAAACATCCACATAACCACAATCACAACCCGCTACCAGCCATCCATTAGCCATAGCCATTTATTAGCTAGAAGTAATCAATCCAAAAGCAACCGCCAAGCTTATCATCAAACCACTAATACCATGCGCGTCCTAGCCTCAGCAATCTCAGCAATTTCCATCTGCTCATCAGTAGTAGCCTTCGTACCATCCACACCATCATCCATAGTACAACAACGCCGATCATCACAATTATCTCCATTGTACTCAGACATTGCACTTGGAGGCACAGTCAAATGGTACAATGCCGTGCGTGGTTTCGGTTTCATCGAAATGGACGATGGCGGACCAGACATGTATGTTCACGCCACGGGGCTATCCATCGAGGGACCCTTGATAGAAGAAGAGCGTGTCAGTTTTGGAACTAAACTCGATAGTAGGACGAATAAACCCACGGCTATTAATGTTGTACGTGCTGGTGGTGAGGCACCGGCTGCCGCAGCTGAAGAGGAGCCAGTGGTTGAATCTGCGGTAGAAACAGTCATGGAAGTTGTCCAGGAAGATTTGACACAACAAGCGGTGAAGGCAGAGACGTTTCAGAGGGCTAGGCTTGGATTGCAGGTTGAGCAAATGAAGAAGGATGCAGTGGCAGCTGCTGCGAATGGCGCTGCGGAAGCAAAGGCTGCCGTCGAGGCAAAGGCTGCTGCTGAAGCCAAAGCGGCTGAGGAAGCAGCTACTGCAAAGGCTGCTGAGGAGGCAGCCACTGCAAAGGCTGCTGAGGAGGCAGCCACTGCAAAGGCTGCTGCTGAAGCGAAGGAAGCTGAAGAGGCAGCTGCAGCAAAGGCTGTGGCAGAAGCCAATGCTGCTGAGGAGGCAGCCGCTGCCAAGGCTGCTGAAGCTAAAGCGACAGAGGAAGCAGCCGCTGCAAAGGCTGCGGCAGAAGCTAAGGCTGCTGAGGAGGCAGCTGCTGCAAAGGCTGCGGCAGAAGCTAAAGCGGCAGAGGAGGCAGCTGCAGCAGAGGCCAAGGCAGCTGAGGAGGCAGCCGCTGCAAAGGCTGCTGCTGAAGCTAAAGCGGCCGAGGAAGCAGCCGCTGCAAAGGCTGCTGCTGAAGCCAAGGCAGCTGAGGAGGCAGCTGCTGCAAAGGCTGCTGCTGAAGCTAAAGCGGCCGAGGAAGCAGCTGCTGCAAAGGCTGCGGCAGAAGCCAATGCACGGGAGCTTGGCTATCCCAGCGAGGAAATTATGAAGGCACGTCAGCAGCCAAAATCGGCAGAGGAGGAGGCAGCGTTGGCGACAAAGTATGGTGCTATGGATCTTGGGGAGAAGGCTTTTACTATCCTTGTTGTAAGTTTTTTTTGAATTACTTTGTTGTTGTTGCATTGTCTTTTCCCCCTCCAGATTGCTCATTTTTTCCCCTTTTGAAATACACCCATCTTGCCTATTCATTGTAATTACAGGATTTGGGAATGGTTGACTTGAATCCTGACCCAAATGATCCGAATAGGGATACCTCCAAGGATGAAGATGATATTGAGTAAATTTATATGGCTGTTGTTGATAACCAACAACATGAGTAGGTGGTAAATATTTGTGGATAGGAGTGTGTCTGGTGGTAAAAATAAAATGAACTGTGTGCAATAATAATATGACCGAACCTAGCTTTAGCTGTAGACAATGTGTATCAAATTCTGAAATGCAAGTCGCATAAGATCTTGCTTAGAATTTCTCTTCTTTAGTTACACACCTGGAGTTTTGCGTTTCGCTATGAGGAATGTTTGATTCAATTCTATGAGATGAACCATTACGGGAAAGATGTGCCCACTCCATCAGATCAAGACTTGCAATCAGACAAACTTGTATCAGGGCATGTCGCATGCCTTCCCAACGAGTCAGTGAATTCCAGCACTCACCCCTCAGCGATTTCATTTATCCCAGTGGGAATTTATGAGTGAACCGGAGTGAACAGAATATTTCAATCCCACACAACAGGATGCATTGTACTGAAATATCTAACCAGTTGCAGTGCACCGGACCGTCATCTTCGTATGCCTGTTTGAAATAATCTGGTGAATTCGATAACCTTGATCTTAAACCACGTCGGACCACCACTGATGTTGAATACATCTCCTTGAGCCTGATATCAATAATGTTTGGTTAGTAGATAGGCATCGAACAATAGTTTCATATTCTCTTTCTTTTACTTGTTAACTGATTTTGTACATTCATCAGTGCTACTAAGTATAGTTTTTGAAGTATACGTACATCTTAAGCCTAGATCCCAACCTGAATATCACAGAGGCAATTGCTGTTGACACATTACCAGAAGGTCAGTAGGAAGCTTATCTTGTGGGTCTGCTGTTACAGCATGGTGATAAAATTATAATACCCCCCCCATCACTTCAACTTATTCAATTGAATTTGCAGCCTTTCACTCATCTTCGCCGCTTTACTTTCCTTCTTATGCAATCCATTCTTTTGCTTTCCTAATTCTTTCTTCCCTGCATCTTTAATATCCGAGCAATAAAATGTATGGCCTGCACCTACCGCTCGCGCTGCAACTGCATCTTCATTTTTACGGTTGATTGCCTTGGTTGTGCTTTGATCTTGTTTCGCGAGGGCAATCTTGCGTCCTTTAGCAGCGAAGCACTTGCGACCCTTGTTAAGTTGTTTTTGATTTTTTTCCTTCTGGGTCTTCTGCTGGGTAGCTCTGGACTTTTTGGCGTTGGGTTTGTTGGAGTTCAACTTGAAGCCGCCTTGAGCCATTTTGTTTATTGTATTGTGGTGTGAAAAAGTAAATGATCGATATTCACGTGAATATGTGTTCCTATTATGAGCTATCGATATCTTAGAGCTGGAGACGACAGGCAAGGATTGGAACAGCGACGGCAAGATTTCAGTGTATAGAATGCAACTTGTTGAGGCGAGGGCCAGTAACAGAGTGAAGGCGATAGAGGCAGGGGTGGGGATTCTTGGCTGAGTGTGGTTGAGCTACAATATCGATCGGTGCGTGCGGGGGTTGTTTGGGTGTTGGTTGGTTAGTTGCTTCGGGGCTTCGGGCTTCGGGGGGGTTAGGTTGTCGTGTGTCGTGTGTCGTTGGTCGTTGTTACGATAGTTGACTAGTTGTTGTTGTTGTTCTGCGTGATTTTGCTAGTGAAAAATGAGTGGCTGAAAAATCCTGGATACTTTTCAGAATATCGGATATAATGAGTAACCACAGCCGGGCAGAACGAGAATCACAATTGTTTTTGCGCGCAGAGATTTGCATTTGCAAAATACAATACATAGACAATAGCCAACAATGACACCTTGGCGCAGCGGTTGGCTTTGCTTGTTGCCTATTATTGCCTGCTAGTTGCCACGGCGTCGCGATGGTACTATCTACTGCACTCGATAATATAATGGGGTGGGCGCATATCTTCACAACGCAATTATAAGCGTTTTCGTCCTCATCATATTCTATGCGTCATCACATGATGTGTGTAGCACTCCGAACTTTTTGCTTTTCTTCTACTTGCTTGGAGCATCCGCTGATGATGCCGAACGAATCGCCAACGTAGATTCATAGCCCATGAACGGCTCATCATCATTCCCATCCACTTTATTGGGGCGTATTTGCCACAGAATTTCTAAGAATAATCATTGCACAAAAAGCGAGAGCAAGAAACGTCCTTGGGAGAGTTGCGATGATTCAAGTTCGAGCAATTTTCACAAGGGCTTCGTTTTTATTCCCGAGGAACAGCACCCTGTCGTTATTCACAATGGGAAACCAACTCATCTGTCACTAGGGTCATTTTGTAATTCAAAGGGCAACGATTTTCCTCTTGTCATTCCGTATCCATCCCTTAGATCGGCATGTTCCGCAGCAGCATCGGGAAAATTGGTCCGAATATCCCAGTTCTCTCTGATACGTTACAGAGATGGTTGGGGTGAATTAGTATTTTCCAGCCGCTTTAATGAAAAGAAACACGATGCAGAAGGGGTGCAATCTGGTCCTGTTGATTTCGGTATCAATCACTTTTTGGTAATTGAGGTACATCACAATGGTTTACATTTGGTCTCATCAGAAGATGGCGGAGAAGGCATCAAGAAACACCACAAAGGGAAGCACGACGACGTACCTTCAATGACTCTAGAGACGTTGGCCCAGAAAGAGACTCAGAACAAATTATCAAGCGGCTCTAAAAGCAAAAAAAAGAAGAGGTCTATTGGCAAAGATCCCATCAATGTAACTGGAATTGTGGATGCCATATCACCCATTCTGGTCAATGGTTCTCAGGAAGAGCCATTTGCAATAGTGGAACTGTATCAGGCACCAATTGATGAAACAGTCACTGATGTGAAAAGTGCTGTAGTTGTCATCCGTGGCGAGCAGGCGCTGTGCATGCATCCTGCAATTCATCCGGGTCAGTCAATTACACTGGTAGGCGTTGTATCTCGTAAGTGGAAGGTTCCTGATGAGTTCCAAAAACATTGTACTGAGGAGACAGAATTCAATAGAAAAGATTTGTATCGGAGACTCAATCATCGTGTTCCAGACCGTGTGATATTCGTCACGGAAGCGAGTGCAATACGCTGGAATCATGAAAATGAGTTGGCGAGGAATTTAGACATGTCACTGCCATCTACCGTGGAATCACTCACATCCATTCGAGGTATAGTGCAATCTGTTCATTACCACCTCAGTAAACCCAAAGACAGCAGAAAG
Source organism: Bacterosira constricta (assembly GCA_037356235.1). Classification (NCBI taxonomy): domain Eukaryota; phylum Bacillariophyta; class Thalassiosirophyceae; order Thalassiosirales; family Thalassiosiraceae; genus Bacterosira; species Bacterosira constricta. The sequence goes on from JAZGVS010000086.1 coordinate 9,608, forward strand.
GCCAGCCACGTCGTTCATTTCGTTACCCTGAAGCTTTTAGCACCAACAAAGGATAGATCGCCGCTGGCGAAGGTAACAGATGAGCAGAAGTTCGCAAGAATTTACCTTACAAAATATGCCATGCCACCAAATTTGACATGGGGACTGCAAACTGGATCTATCCTCCGAGCAGTAAACATTCACTTCATTTCCACTTCGAATAACTCTGACAATTGTGCATTTACGAAACAGTTCGATGTACACCATTTGGACTATTTGGCATGCCTGCGGTCTACTGTTACTATTGAACGCTGTGCTGGGGAAAGTCGTCACCATGCTCGATCATTTCATTCTTGGTTTGTACCAAGAGAAAAGGCATTCTCGCTGGTGCCAGATCATCGTATTACTGATATCTGCTCTGACCCATTCAACACCAAATCATCTGAGCAGTACTTTGCGGAAAAGAAGTTTAGGCGTGGACTTGAATCTAAGTTGAATGATACCCCAAGTTCATGTAGCGAATCGGGCGATTTAGTAGAATGTGCACAGCGACCAATGGTTTATGATACAGATTGTCAAGATTCCAAGTCTTCTAGTGAACAACTAAACAGTCAGCATTCCATCTGTGCTAAAGTGGATGCATTGTTGGCGCATCATCACCGCAATGTGACTCTTGGCGAATGGGACGACGAGAAAAGCACAAGACGAATCAGCAACAAAATAAATGGCGGAAAACAAGGGCGGCTGACAATGCGAGACCCATATGCTGAGTTCTTTGATCATGGACACAACGAATCGTTTAGCAGTGCTACTGAATGTGGAACATTCAATGAATTCTCATCATACAATCATTTTTATCACCTCGCATCCATCAGCTTGCCTCTTGTTGTTGGACTTGAGGACCTTCGAGATGCATGCGCGCATCATTTTATCAATAGAGTCGCCATCTCTCTACAATCCAAGCTTCAACCAGCGTCCTCCAATAGTATACCAGGAGACCATCCATGTGTTAAAGAGGGACCAGGAGTATCTTCTGGGTGGACATCGTCGTATCATTATGAAGGATTGAATTTGTGTCAGGGTTTGAATGACTACGCACAGGCAAATGATGCTAAGTCAAAAACGTGGTATAATGTATCAAATGATGCTATGAATAATATTTACGCGTGGGGAAGTGTTGAAGTTGACACCAGAGAGCATGGCTCTGATCCTGCCAATTCTTCATTCCGTGGCGATGCATGTACAATCCCATTATGTGAGATACAAAATGACAGATTGGGACGTGATAGACAACAAGCCTATCAACTGGAAAATTATGGTACACCTACTTGGATGCAAATAGGGTCTGTAGTTGTATCTTGCCTATGTCTGGGCCTGTGTAGGAAAGGACATGCACCCGGAAGCAGCGATTCGAACCAAGGTAGACCAAGCTCAAGCCGCCACTCTTTCCTCCCTTCCACGCGAGGTATTGATATCCAGGCAGCTGACACTGATGGCCACGGATTTGTTTTCCTAGTGGGCAATTTGATATTTATCGGTTCAGTGCACATCACAGCAAAATCAATAGTCTCAATGGATCGTAACAACAACCTCAGAGCGAGTGAGGAAGCCATCAGACCACTGCATAAACCTTGTGAAATAAATGCATCATGCAGCTCATTAACCAACCGCAATGGTGTTTTGAGCGTACATGAGTGCTTGGAACAGACATTATCTGATGGCCTCGTCGAAAAGCCACATGCAATCGTTGGAAGACTGATGCGGCAGAGGTTTGCGTTTCGAAAACTGAAATCTGTCCAAAGAGATGGTGGCCTTGAGAAATGCTATGAAGGGTGGACTGTTGTCTTAAGTCACATTGAACCTTCTGTTGACGATGTTATGGATGTCGCTTCAGTACTGCAAACGATTGAAGTAAAAATATCAATAACTTTTGGCAAATCTACTCAAGCCAGGTCAGACACATTGAAGTTGGCTGTTCATAGGCTTTTCAGTTCAGACTTAAAAGATACCTCCAAAACCACGCTTGCGCCTGATCAAATGACAATGGGATTAGCTTGGTGGATTGCTTCAGAAGATGGCCGAACGCTGCCCCTCCTGTCTGGAGGTTGTGATGAGTGCAATAAAGATCTTTTTGCGGAACAGAAGATGACTCCATTTGTTCATTTGGAAATTCCTTACACGTCACGTTTTTTTTCGAAGCTGGGATATCAGCGGTTTCGATGCAACCTAAATAAGATGAACTCTTTCCTAGTTTCCCCACCTGAAAGCTCCCAAGGAAGGTCCAACCAATCTGCGCATTCAGCGTCACCATCTTATCGACACGAGCTAGAATTCGGTGGCACAAGGAAGTTTTTACCAGGCATGCTGAATCGGCGTCTTCGTCGTTTGCCGCTTTTGGTCTTTGTCGTCCCTGTGAAAGAAGAGTCCCTTTATCATGTTAGGAATCAACATTCACTTCTCAATAGGTTGAAACGCCAGGGAGGCGTCTCAAGCGCCACTCTAGCAGAACTTCATTGGGAAATCTGTACTGCACTGAAAGAGGGAGATCATGCACACTTAAAGCCATCTCTCTTGAGACGCATACACAATGCCAAGGTACTGGGGATTTCATTTTGCCGTGCTCGCGTGGAATGCACAAAATGTTTCCAAGCCCTATCTAGTGATATACCATCAACAAATATTCACATGCCCGCAACGCATACTTCGACCCTATTTTGTCCATCGGGTTGTTCTCGTTCGCATGGAGTTGTGAAGTGGGAATGCAGCACCATCATTGATGATGGAACTGGCCAAGCCAAGGTGTATGCCGAGAGAGAAGCTGCGCTGCTTCTCCTTGGCGGCAGTTTAGATGTCGCAGCAATAGAAAAGGGCGCCTGGGAATTGGATGGAGGGGTATTGTTCCAACCAGCACTGCCAGCATCGTCTCATCTCATGCAATGCATAGAAGATGCATCAACGAAAGCCAGAAAATACGGCATTGACAGCAAGCGAAACAAGAAAGAAAGAAGTCAGAACAAAGATCAGTTTTCAACATTCAGTCTATTGCCAGCTGATGCCAAAGCAGAGTATCTTCTCCACCAGCACTGTCGCCAGTGGCAACAATGCCACCACTCTCGCAAAATGGATTTGTTCTGTAGATGCAAACCACTCTCTGAGCATATAACATCAGTAAACAAAACTGAGGTTCAAGTTGCTAAGGCTTGGATTGCCAAAGTTGGCCTTGACTTTGGCACTGCACCGACTGCTACATTGCCACCATTGAAATTAACTTTGGAGGATGCATGCCTTGCTTCTGAAGATAGCTGCGATGACAACACATCAGGATGGAATTTACTCAGATTATACAAGAATGCAATTTGATCGGAAAGAAGTCACCCCGCAGGAATTCTCTTGTTCATTGCTCTAGCTCTAGAACCACACCAAACCCAGTATATTTGCAATTTATAATTCAAGCGCAATACATAACTATCACATTCACGTAATTTCATCTAAGTTGCAACTTAGCCTCTTTTATGTATGCTCATGCTATGCTGTCTATGGAGTGGTCCACCTTAGGATCACAAAATAATGAAGAGGAGGAGATGATTTTTTGTTACCACAGCGGTGGTTTTCCATTTTCCTGAGTTTTCCATTTTAGGGTTGGAGTTGGAAGTTGGAGGATGGAGAGGTAGATAAAGATAAGTGGAAAATATGTATCCAACTTTATCTCTCTAAATATCCAATGCCACGTCGCGAATCGCGAGAATCGCGAAACTCGATCTTGTTGTTAATTGAAGTTGAAATTTTATTGGCGATGAAGGAACTCATACAATACCCATTGATAAAAATCGCCAATTCCCATGGCCTTGTCATGATTATTTTTCTTCAACGCCACCATAGGTCTAACAACAACAACCGCGCCGCACCGCCGACCAACATCAACATCTCTAGCCCATAGCTCGCAGCTCATTACCAACTAAAAGCAACTGGGCCAAAGGACTAGCCTTATTGTAACAGAGCAATTGATACACGTCGCACAGATAAACAAACATTTTTTGTTGCGAGAGGGTGTGCCAGAATAATTCTAGTTTCTCCTTCCACGTGCACACTTCTGAGAACAATTATCAATCAGCAATTAATTCATGGCAAACATGAGATTTACCGCAAGAAGTGTCGCCGTACTAGCCTGTCTCCTCGGCAAGCAAAACATTAATGAGGTCCTTGGATTTTCATTTGGGGCGAATACCATAATCTCCAGCCAATGTGAGTGTATTTCAACTGTTTATGCCGGAGATGGTTGCAGCTAGGTTTCATTGAACCACGCAGCGTTAGCCAAATCCTCTGCAAGTGATTTGATTTGTGATAAACAATCTGCCATGGAGTCTCAGTGAAAAGAATCGTTTTAATAGTTACTCGTGATCTCTGACTAACAGCATTTTCTTGGAACAATTACAATGCCTATCCATCGTTTCCATCGCAGCAGCTGTATCAAAACAAAATACTAACGCAGGCACATTGCGGTCTTCGACCAGAATAGCATCCACCACTGTATCAGAAGTTAACGGATCAAAAGAAAAAACATCGACTCCTCCTCCCGAAATTCGCCTCAATGTCCCCGAGAAAGCTCGCACCGTTTCCTCCGTCTGCACCTCCGGCACCCTCTGTACATCATCTCACATGGAGGGTATCGAAGGCGCCCCCTTTGGATCCTTTGTTGATTACGTCCTTGATGATAACGGAAACCCTGTCCTCTTGATGAATGAAATGTCTATGCACACTGTCAACATCCAAAAAGCAAAGGAGGGCAGTCTCGTAACACTTTTTGCTCAATTGGGAGGACCCACCACATCTTCTGGACCAGCCCTTGGGCAGCAGATCTCTCGTTGTTCCATTACGGGAACTATTGAGAAGATTGAATCCACTGCTGAAGATTGGGATGCCCTTCGGATGCGTTATGGGATTGCTCATACCTATGCTGATCAGGTGATGGACTCTCCCAAGTTTCACTTCTTTCGATTGGCTCCCACTAAAATTTACTTTGTTGGTGGTTTTGGAGTATCATCAGAATGGGTCCCTCCACAGGAATACAAGGACTCAGCTCCAGACATTTTGGCCAAGGATGCATCGAGTATTATGGGTAGATTAAATCGTGATCACGCCGAGGATTTGATGCTAACAGCAACAGAAATTTTGGATGCGAAGGAGGTAGAGAAAGTCCGTGTCACGGGTGTGGATAGACTGGGAATGGATTTACGTGTCACTTGCCGTGTGCCAAGGAGGAAAAATAAGCTCCTGACTAATGAGTATCGTGTTGGATTCCGTATCCCGGTAATTTCGGTAGAAGATGCAAAGAGCGAGATACTGAAGGTTTTCCAAGAAGCTTGGGAGAAGAATAATGGTGTCACATGGGGAGATGATGCGGAGGTACCAGGGGCAGATATTCCAGTGCTAAAGACTGCAGAAGATAACTTGATGTAAGGGGGTTGTGTATATATTTTGGTTTCAATGCACATTTCTTCCAGTGACCTACCTTTAATGGAGTAGTGGGATAGGAGAGTGCATTGTAAGCTATTGTAAGGTTGCCTTTGATCATAGATATTAGGACATCATAGAATATTATCAGCATGCCTACTCACTCCATCAGTGCAATTCTTTTTCGGAATCGTTGCATACATTTTTTGTTTGGAGCATGTACGATATGAGTTCGATATCGTAGATGCAAGTAAAAGAAGTAACGGCTACTCATATTTTTCCTTACACGTGTATCTTTGAGTCACGAGTTCTAATTCATGTCTAAATAATCGCCAACTGGGACAGAGGAAATAGTAGCAAGATCGCTACGAACCTCCTGTACTATTTTTCATCCCGTGACCCATCCATGACCCATCACCGCACCTCGCCCTGCCGTCATTCGTCATTCTGCAACCCTGCATCAGCATCAACCACCCATCACTATGTATATGTACAATACAGTATCACATTAAAATATAGAATAATTGTTGCTGTTGTGATTACTGCTACTGCTTTTCAACTCGCTCAAGTCGGTAAAATTTCCTCAGCGTGCAGCATACACACAAGTCCTAGACGCGATGGACATTGACAAGTCGAAGAAAACAATGCAACGGATGCAAAAGCATGGTGTGACATCATGGTCATCCTCTCTTCGACCGCTTGCGATTTTATTGTGTGTTGCCTCCAATGCTTCACTGTGTAGATCTTTCACATTTACAACACCCTGGAGCTATCCCGAAGTACAGCATCTTGGGTTTCAAAAACATCGATCAATGGCATTATCATCTTCGGCTGCTCCAGCGACAGACGATTCCCCTGCCCCTGCATTATCGTCAATTACAACAACACTTCCCAAATTCTATCCTAAATTTGCCGACATACTCACCTCGAATGGATATGTAACACCCACGCCGATTCAGCAAAGTTCGGCATTGTCTGCCAAGGACGAGGAAAACTTATTGTTGATTGCTGCCACTGGCAGTGGAAAGACCTTAGCGTATCTACTGCCAGCACTTTCTCGAGCTTGTGAAAACAGCGACAACCAACGCAAGACTGTACTGATTGTTGCACCGACACGCGAACTTGCAGCGCAATTGACCAGAGATGCGTCTCTACTTTTACCGGATGAAACTGACAGCAACGACAACGAAGTCAACCCGCTTCCCAATGTCCTTCTGGCTGTACGAGGAATACCTCCACCCACACCCGCTCAAATAGCCCATGCCACTGTCCTTGTCGGCACGCCCGATGAACTCTATGCTGTGCTGACTCGCATTAGTGGAGCACAAAATTTTCTTGCTGGAGATACTCTCTCGGGAGTTATTTTGGATGAAGTGGATGTCTTGTTGCCTCCCGGTCCTAAAGCCTTACGCACCACTTTCGATCGTGGCAATGATGCCCAAAAAGACAGAAAAAAGTTGGAACAACGTCGTAAGTTGCGGGCCGCGCAACGATCTGGCGTCGAGTTCCATGGAGGAGGGAGCATCAAAGGAAAGTCCATCAACTCTATGGATTTATCCGACTCGAAGAACAGTCAGGTTCTCACACCAACAGAACGTGTGCTGCGCCTGGTTGCATCTGGAAGATATAGCGGCGGAAAAGATAATAGGAACTCATTGCAAGTATTGGCTGGGAGTGCCACTGCGAGTCGAACTACGCTAGATCGATTGAATAAAGTATTAAGATGGGCAGCGAAGGAAGGTGGTATTGGTGGTGGGGAAGGGTTGCAGGGCGTTTGGAAAGGTAGGATGACAGTTTGCCGACCAGAGGAAGGAGGTGGTGATGCATCATTGTCACCAGAAGGAGATCAGCAGCATACAATTCGAGCTGTAACTGTCCCATCTGTGGTAGACCATCGATATGTCTTCATGGGCAAAGACAAAATAAACAACTCGAATGAAATACTTGCTAATGTTGCAAAAGTCAGTGAGACACTCAAAGCTAAATCATCCCTAGTGTTCATCTGCGGCGAATTCAGTCGTTCCTTGTTGAAAGATAAGCAGAAGGAAGCACCGAAAGTAACTGGAAACACCTCCCAAGCACGGCGCAATTCAAAGAGAAGACGTGGTGCCATTGAGAAGCAGCATTCAAAGAAGATTAACAACAGCGGTCCCGGAGGCCCAGAACCACTGTCCGTGAGAAAGGCTTGCTCGATCTTGCAATCAATGGGGGTAGATGCTCAACCAATGCACGTTGCTCTTGGATTAGAACCAAATGCTGGAGAAGGTGGCGTGTTGCCTGGGGAGGAGGAGATTGGCAATGTAGATGAAGCGGTTGAGCTTCCCCCGGTATTGGTAACGTTTGAAGGTTCTGCACGTGGACTTCATTTTGATGGGGTTGATGCTGTATTCGTTATTGGAAGGCCCACATCAGCAGCTTCGTATCTTCACCTGGCAGGACGCATAGGACGAGCCGTGGCAAGTGCTGAAGGTACAGGGGAAGTTGAGGTTCGACCCGGAACGATTGTTTCTTTCTGTACCAAAGGGAGAGTTACTGAGATGGAAAAGTGGACGAGGCAAGTTGGCGCTACTGAATTGGAAGAGATTGTAGTCTGATGATAATGTACTATAATATGCTGACTGGTTACGTCTTAAAGTAAAAGTCCTCAGCAAAGGGTGAGACAGGTTCTACGTATTAATTATGATCAGGTTGAGTGTGCATGCATCGCATGTACTTGTTTAAATGTCCTTTTTGTGATGAATCCAATGAACCAGTAGTAACCTGCATATTCAGAGCGTTCCTTGTCTTACGTCATGTGTAACATGTTTTCACCAAGAAGTTACGAAAAATTGTATCCTTCTTTTTTCATTAATTTCTCCAATTCTTTCTCAATTGCTCTTGCTTTCTCTAAATTTCCTTGCTCCACTTCTATTTTCATTTGCTCTCGAAGAGACTCCAACTTTGATAGCAGCCCCGATTCATCCCTTTCTTTCTTTGGTTGTTGCATCTTTCGTGATTTTTTTGGCTGACCAGCAACATCCACAAAATCCAACTGCGGGAGTTTGAGCCAAGGCAATGGATCTGGCCCCCCCAACGGCTTTGTGATATCACCAGGAACGGCTCTATCATCTGCGATTGGGCGCCTCCTCGGCTTGAAGCCTGATTTTTTGAAGCCCGACCCATCAGATAGGAATGCTCCCAATCCTTGATCTCCACCAAGAAGTGAATTGATCATTGTTTGTGCAGAGAATGCAAGTATGACTGCCACGAGAACGACTAACGGAGCACCAATTGGAAGGTAAAATTCAGCGAGAGGCGATGCTTGCAAATGCTGTAGTGATGGGCTACTGGAGGCGATACTACTTGATGGCCAGTGTCGGTACACCGATGTATACTGATGGGCAGATCTCGAGGAATGAGGGCGTAGTACAATGAATGAAGAAGAGCAGGGCAGACTGGTGATGATGCCATGGTGGTGGTTGGTGGTTTGTTGGAATGGAGGATAAATTGGTTTGTGAGGGTGATACATAGATGTGGTGAATGGTGAATGTGAATATGTGTGGAGGTTTGCACCTGTTTGCACTGTTTATTTCTTTTGAGGTGCGAGCCAAGAGGAAAGAGGAAAGGTAAGTAGGTAGGTATGTATGTAGGTATGTAGGTAGGTAATAGTCGGGTGATGGATGGCTCGGTATACGTAGGAATCAATAGACTCCATACAAAATATCCGTTGCCGTTTCACACAGATACCATCACCATCAAAAGAAGCAGAGGGCGTTTCAGATTGGTTTCATTATTTTTTGCTGCCTCTCTTCATCTTCAGACGAGAGAAGACCTAACTGGAATAATCAATACCATCATAGAAAATGGACAACATTCCGCTACCTACACAGCTTCTCCCATGCTTAGCGATACCCTTTGTGGAATTGTTCCCAGGCCTTTGCCTAGGATGGTGGACGCCACCGAGTCTCAACCTCAATCAATATAAAAAGATGTGAGTTGGAGTTAGGCGCAACGGCTGGTACTCGTCTCAGTGACTGATGTGCCTATAATCTAACTCTGCGTCTTTTGTGTTCTCGCTCTCAATAATTGTCAGGTGGTATCTCCGTATTTCATTGCAATTCATCGCATGGTTTCCTATTGTAAGTTATTTTTTGTGTACCAGCTTTTCATGGTGTTGGATAACCATCACAACCGTCACTGTCATTGTTCATTGCCCTCATTTGTAATGCTTTTATTCTGTAATCTACCCTCATGGTGTCCCGTCAGTTCGAGCTGCTACTCCCCATGAGCCCCGACGGCAGTACTTTCTCTCTTCTCGTCCTTGGTACCGTAGCATCTATCGTATTTCGCAACATTCTATTGAACAAACAAATCGATCGTGTGGTTACCACACCATTGTGGAGCGCAAATCTACCACGGGATAAGCGCGAGGCACTATTCGTCGTCATCTCCAATACTACGCCGACGGATATCAATAGATTTGATGATATGGCATCAAAATATGCGCCGCTACCGACGAGAGTTGCCGGAGCTGTCATGTATGGGATTGTGAATTTAATTCATCAACAATTTTCGGAGAAGGCTGATAAAATGAAGTTAATGGTGGCATTTGCAGCTTTTATTATTGGTGGGATTGGTATTGGTGGCACACGGCATGGAAGTACTAGTCTAGATTGTCTCTTTCGATGTGTGCTTGGGGCTGGGTTCATCGCTATTCTGCAGGCCACTGCTGAAGTATCTGATATTATGCTTATCAAAAGCATAAGTTAATTCAAACAGTGGTGACATGCAACTCAAAAACTGTTGTCATTATTACATTGGAATGGGGAATGGGGCGCAATCGAATCTTAATGATTTACAGTTAGTCTTGAACCAATATTATTTCTGGAGATTTGGAGGGGTGCAGAGGGATTCATGTTTCTCTTGACCACTGAAGCTAATGGAGATGATAAGAAAATTATTTTTTGGATAGGGCCAATGGTTTTATTGATGCAATGCATTTTTTGATGCCACACAGTATGAGAATATTGCTGTCAATAAATACACTTCAAAACTATCATGTATTTGTATCTATTGATCCACTATTGTTTGTTCCTTGTTACAATCATCTGTGCCATCATGGTGTATCGTCAGGATCTAGAGGTACTTTAGGTATCCCTGCACATCAGTATCCAGAAGAGTGTTAGTGTTTCATTGCCTGGGTAAGGATCAGTGCATGAATATTGTGTGCAATACAAGCTTCGGAGTCAAAGATATAACTTCATCCTAAGTAGTCGTTCAGTGGCAAGATAATTCTCGTCACAGTTTTACACCAAGTTCGTCAGCTTGTATGACTCTCTAGATCTTGCTCTCTGCCCTCAATCTAAGATGGCCAACAAACAGCCAGAAACAATCATATATGTTCTCAAAAAACAAGGTATATTTCACCTCACCAAATCTAAGTGAAACCAAATAGCAAATCCACCTCCACCTTCAACACATAAGTATTCATCAAACCTCTCAACGAGCTGGATCAGGAGTACATTTTTTGATGAACTCCTGAGCTGGGTAACAAATCTAATATCTGTCATAAAGTCTATTGTGCAACTATATCTATTCTGTTGAGACGAGCGGGCCGCTGACAGAATCACAATGTTCTAAATACAAATTCTTCAACTGTGCAGACAACAAGTATCTTCTAATCATTACTAAGTATTTGCCAAAGCAGTTTGATGCAACATCACTCCTTGTTGCTAATATAATTAACCTAAATGTGAAACATATAAATAAGAAGATTGATTTGTGGTTAGCTGCCGCAATTCGCTTGTGGATTTGCGTCGATTTGCCTGTTGATTTCATGTTGACCTTTGCCCTTTCATTTGGCTGCGGCGATATTAATGTAGACTATGCTGTGGCGATTTGGCTGTGGCGATTCGGCTGCATTGATTGGTCCGCCGATTTGCCTGCGGTGATTCGTACATTGATTCAGCTGCGGCAGTATGTTGTTTTGGCTGCGGCGATTTGTATGATTATTTGGCTGTGGCGATTCCACTGATAATTCGTATGTTGATTGTTGATTCATCTGTTGATTAGGTTGGATGGCAATAGTTCGTTGGCTGTTGTTGGTAAGAATTCGTCTCCTGTTGTTGATTAAGTATTGGCTGTTATGAGCCGTTGCATGTTGATTCGTTGGCCGTGATTAGTATTGCCATTCGTTGGCCGTGATTAGTATTGCCATCATGTAATTTGTTCTCTAGAATTAGAGATGTGAGATTACTGCGGCTGCGCACTTGATGCGACGATACTAATGCGTTGGATTGGGCCCGCTGGTGCAGTTGCCAGTTCTGTACCTCTAGAGTTGACGAAGCATTGTCAGGTGGTGGCGGCATCAATACTACCAACTACGAGTGTTGGCCAATAAAAGAATGACAACAATGGAACCAACCCTAACCTCAATAACCAGCTACGATATGAAATAGGAGGTTGAACAAAGATTCTCACAATGAAACAACAATGCTTCAACTGACGGTCAATAGCCGCGTCAACACTACACTCACGCCCTCCAATTTCAACCCATTCCTAAACCGCCTCCCTATGCAGTACTCTACAACCTCCATTGAACTCATACAAATGCCCATACCTTTTAACCACTGACTCAATCCGACGACAACACGACATCGTTAAAGGAGGAGACTAACACTGTTGCTGTCAACCCAGGTCAACACCACAACCACGTCAGTGGAGAAGTGATACTAGGTGGTACCATACTGCGAGCTGACGTATATGAAGCAAGACTGCTACTATCTTGTCTTTATTCATCACGGCAGCGGTGGACCAGCGATCATCAGTCAGCAGTCGGTATCTCTCTCCATGATACTACGATGAAAAAAATGTCAGCTGACAGTTTATTACTATATTAGTAACACATGTCTTCGGTTTTCGCGAGATATGTTTTTGTTAAAATTATCTAGATATGCACGTAATAAATGTAGTCCGTCATCAAAAATATCCCTCAACATTTGATGTTTTAATTGTACTACTGGGTCGTCCGTGCACCCGAATCAATCAATCCAATCATCAACTAATCATGATGCTGTCACCTTATTGTAGGTATGTTCCACATGAGGAATAATGAGTCGCACTACAATATTTTACATTGTTAACTTTACTACCTTCTAGCCTTAGTCTTTTTCACTCTGGGAACTCCCCTCCAACC
>JAZGVS010000087.1:0-22052 GCA_037356235.1 Bacterosira constricta
CTCTTCCGATCTCACTTTGGTATACTCTGGCTTTTGATAAACGCTTTCTGGCTTGGACTGGAGAAGGGAATTCGGATGGATGGCAATTGCATTATTGTTTAAAATATCGTTCTAGGAGTAATTGATATGAATTAATTCAGTGTTGGCAATTCTATTACTATGACAGCAACTACACACTATTTAACATCTCTTAGAGGTAGATATGTATAGTATCAATTAAATGAAACTTTTTAATTACATCCGCGGCAATACCATTGGAATTCGGCGATGTTGGCAGTGGTTGATTTGATGAGAGATCGTAGCTCCGGATTGATTTGATTGATGGGCTGCTATTGATTCACCAGTTCTTTTGGAGGCTTGGTGGCTGTAACTGCTGATTTGTCTGTAGTTTCTATGACGATGTCGGCAAGGATTGATTCGATGTGAGATCATAGCTCTGGATTGATTTGATCGATGGGTGGCTACTGATTCGCCAGTTCTTTTGGAGGCTTGACGGCTGTATCTGCCGATTTGTCTGTGGTTTCTGCAGCGCTGTCGGCGTAGCTCTGGATATATTTGATTGATGAGTGTCACAGTAGAGGGAGCAGTCGAGGCAGCAGAGAGGCAGGAGCGCTGTGGCCATAAACCATCGTCATCATAGTTTGATATATCCGCCTGAAGAGGTTGATTGCCACCAACCGTTGATGATACTGTGGACGCCGTTGAGGGAGAAGAGTGCCAGGCAAAGTCACCTCGGCCGACATGGCAGTCAACAACGAAACAAGCAATGAGGCGGGGAGGATATGGATGGAGAAAGAGTAACAAAGGGGATATTCGATGATGAAGATGTTTTGTTGAGAAGGATGAGTTCTCAAAATTGATTGCTCCAAAAGTGTATTGATTCCTACGTTGTGTGTACCTAGAACCCTATTGACAATGGTGGACAACAGTGCCCAAAACGCTGGTAGGGATAACGGAAATTCAACGGAATAGGGAAGCCCGCCCCTGTCACTGAGATTAGGGGCTGCACTGATAAAACTTAGAAAAAAAAAGTTGAGAATATTTAATTTTTTTTTGTGATAGTACTTTATATGGATGTGATTAGAATGGTACAAAATTTTGAAAAAAAAAATCATAGTGGAACCACTCTATTTTATGGTCTAAACGCTCCATTTTGGGCTTAGTTAGTGTTTTTTGTTAGTGATATTTGTTGGATCCCATTGTAATGCAAGATATCCAAGTTCCTATGCTCTTAAACTCATCAGAATAGTTCTACCTTGTTAGTTTTAACAAGTATTAACACAATTCTAATCAATTCTCAATATTTTGTGATGCAAATCCTCTCTCCAAGCACCTTTGGACGGCTTATTTGGGTTGAATTTGCTCCTCTTTAATATTTCCCTTGACGTTTGAGCCTCACCGTCTGTGAGACAATCTTCGTTCCATTTTACCGTGGCTTTAATCTGTTTCGTATTATCATCAATTTCCTTGGTAAGCAGGTGAGTGACAACTCCCTTGCACCACACCAATTTATCTTCACCATCGTCATTGAATTCAAAAAGTTTTTCTATTAAAAAAGAACCGTTTCCAATTCTATCAGTTGGCCAATTGACTGCATTCATGTATTCCACCTGATCATCCATTCCCTCATCTTCCAATATCTCCCTTTCTCTCATCGTTTCTAGTATAACTTTTGTCTTAGAAGCCTCTAGCGTGTTGTCATGTTCAATCACATCCTTTGCTTGTGTTCCTATCCGTCTCATATCTGGTCGTCCTGGGAGATGGAGTAACGGCTTCTCTGGCACTGTGTTCACTTGCTGAAGAGGAATCACTGTTGTAGTTAAATGTTCCAGTAGCTCCACTGGGGTGTACTCATGCTTATTGCGTGACCATGGATGGTGAGCTTCTACCCATCCTAAACCCAGGTATCGTATTAGAATTTGCTCTTTGACATTTTTCAGCCTGGCTGCCTTTGACGTCAGTTTGCCAAATTCTCTCAACGCTACCGCCACTGTCTTCCAACAACGCGGTGAATTGTACTGTTGGTGGAGCCACGATGCGTCAATCAAATCTTTCTTCGCCTTTTCAACCTTCTTTGCAAGTAATGCCTTCTGCTTTTCCTCCCGTTTGTCCCGTTGCCGTTTGAGAGCTGCAGTGAAATCCCTGTTACTTTTCTCGGCATTTCTCTTGCCGCAAATTACCAGAGTATTCTGTAGCTCTGGTTTTAATTTATGGAACAGCCCTATACCCTGGCTTTCCACTTCCTTCTTACTCTTGCGTCCAGTAACCAACGACTCAATGCCACGGCCCATATCATTATTGTAACGAGCCTGACCTTCGCCGGCAGCTCTTTCTAGTCCTCCACGGCCCATACGAGAAAGAGCATCGTCCAACACCGCAAAATTGCTTTCCGATGGATTGTTGTTTGCGCGAATGCCAAGCGATGCTTTCTTCGACTCCGCAGTTGCATGTTTCCAGCTCAATTTCCCGTCGAGAGCCGATATGTGGCCGCTCGTTGCCTTCGATGGATTCTCAAACTCGACAGTAAGACAAACTCCCATATCCACAGCCAACTCAACACTCATCGCGTACGATTGACGATTCTGTATCTGTTCCGGGTAGAATATCTCCGCTCTGGCTGCGTCGATTGCAAGTTCACGATCGATCCTTCTAAAAGATCCAATAACGTTGCATTCCTTCTCTTCAAAGTAGTAGTCGATGTGATCCTTCAACTCGGGTAGCTCCGCGTAGAAAGGTTCAAAAATGTTCATGATAAAATCTTCATCGAGAAGCAATGATCCATCTAATGCCACTTTCTTGAACGCAACATACACTGCATCAAGAGCCCGTCCCATTGATACCTCTCCCCAATTGCGATGGGCCAGATTATGAGTGTGACCTGCTAACCAACGCATTGGAACAATTACAGCGAGGAAAAAAATGGCTCCAACCCGCACTTGAGCAATCATTTCAACACACTCTAATACCGTGAACAGTGACATTTGTAGTATGTTGTCATTTTTGTTGGAAGCTAATCTGTCAATGAGAAACGTAACAATATCCGGACGGTTCACAGCCAATCCAAGACATGCCTCAAAAGCAACATCCTGGCGTTCACCACCCAGAACACGAATGACCGGAAGCCTAATCTTTCCTGGAAAATTGCGCTCGCAAAAATCTTGGTATTGATCGCCATGGCCTTTAGCGTAGTGTGCCGTGTGATTTGTTTCCTTGTCCACCATCCTGTGTAAACTCATTAGATCACAAGAGACACGCAAATGAAATGGGATGAGATCAAGGTCATTTTTCAATAGCTCAGTCAATTTGCGTGCAAGATGATCAGATATAGCCCCAACCCATACATTCCTCAAATGGTGATGACAATGACCAGTATAAATACTTAGCTGCTCTTCCGTGAATCCTTTCGAGCGGGCAACGTCGTAGATGAGCTGCGTAGTTTTCGACTTGGTCAATTGTGCGGTGTCACAATTATCGGTAGACATGGTGCCGCCAAGCAATTTAGTGACACACAAATCTTGAGGGAGAGGGATGTCATCCAGCAACTCTTGGCGACCTGGGTACATCTCTGCAATAACATCTCTCCAATCTTCTAGAAGCTTTGCTGACTCGGCAAATGATTGGATGATGGCTCTGCTCTGAGATTCTGCTGTGCCATCTTCTGCTATTATACTCCCCGATAAGCAGATTGTCTTTAGTTGGTCGTCTTCATCAAGAATTGCAACTATAACATTCACAAGTTCAACTTGGCGTTTGCTTGTGCCATCCGAATGAAGCTGTCTCCATCTCTTTGCTCGACCAATGCGATAGGCGGCTACCGTCTTGGTAACCCTGCAGAGTGTAGTGCGCAAACTCCTGATATGCCTGATGCTTGGGAGTTCCTTCACGATGTTTTGATTGGGTAGAAGGGTGCAAGCTGTTGCTACCAGATTTTTTCGGATGCAGGAAGGAGGTGTTCTATTGGCAAGCATTTCCATCAGCAACTTGTCTACTTCAGGTGGCCAATTCATTTGTCCTCCTGATTGAAAGATGAACAACAAGAAAGAATTGATGAGCATTAAATGTCATGGTAGAGAAAAATGGAACAAAATTGTCACACATACCTTTCTTCGATACATTCTTCTTCCACTTTTTTTCAATTGAGAGGGGAGTCAAAGATACGATGGTTTGTTTATACTCTTCCATCATTCTGTTGGCATCTACTTGACAAGCAGCCAACTGTTCCTTCAAACCAGCCTCCGTGCTCTTAGCATCTCGTTGATCGGCTGCCAGCGACTTCTGTTTCCTTGCCAGTTCATCCTTGGTTGCATGAAACTTCGTCTGCCACTCATTCATCTTCCGTTTATACCTGGCTGCTTGAAGCGAGGTATGATCTATTCTCTTGTCTGCCGCTTTGGCATTCTTGTGACATGCCTCCAAACCCACTTCCAACGTATCATTCATGCCCCTCAAGTCAACAACAAGAGAACGTAGTTTGTTGATATCTCTCGATTTCTTTAAGTTGGTATCGCCGTTAGCATGAACCAATTGTCGACGTGTAGACCTGTGCTTCGTAGCAAGATTGAATGTCTCTGTTTTGGAGTCACTCAGTCTTTTCAGTGTGAGTCCATGGGAGAATGCAATGTCGCTTGCTATATTCTTATACTTCTGGAAAGCGGAAAGGAAAATAAGAAATGATTAGTATATGTGTCATGTCAATTGAAACATAATAGTACACATACATACCTCTAACTCCTTGTTTTTGCTATCAATAGATGCACTATGCTTTAGCTCCACCGCTACCAATGACAAACTAGCCTTCTCCTTGTCTGCTTTCATCTTCTCCTCATGTTCAAACTCGTCTGCTGTCATCTTCTTCTCGTGCTCAAATCGTATTGCCCTCAAACATTCCTCGTACTTGTCATCCCGCAAAAGAACTTCCTTCTTGTGGCACTCTTCCTGCTGCGTCATCTGTGTGATATGAACAGATGATAAAGACTCAATCTCCTTCTGATGTTTGGTTTTGATATTTGACTTCATCGATGATTGGTACGCTCTCTCAGCTAATATTGAAGAGTGCGCATCCACTTGAGCCGTAGTTGATATGGCGAGGGCCTCCTTCACTCTCGTAGCTGCTTCCCTCTCTACCGTATCTGAATGGGTGACACATGCTTCATGAATGGCATTGCTATCACGACGTCTCTCCTGTGCTAGAGTAGCAGCGATCTGACACTCGGCTGACTTTGCTGCTAGCTGATCCTTCTTCTTTTTTAATTGTTGATCCTTCAATTCCAACTGATCATTCTTGATCTCAACAAGCCTCTTCAATCCCTCACACTTTCTTTGTTGGTTCCTCTTGTCCCTGTCTGCATATGCAATATGAACCTCGAGTTGCCTCTTGGTGAGCCTACCTGTCCTATTCATTGGTGTTTGGACTGGAGCAGTGACAATAGGATTGACCTGAGACATTGTTGATTTCCTATCCCCACCCATTCTTGCATTGTGCCCATACTTCTTCTTCTTTGTGGGCAGTTTGCCATAGAATGGTCTTTTTTTCTTCTGAATAGCAGCCGGCTGTTCCTCTGCCTCTGCCATTCTATCCAGATTGCTAGAAGGTTGATCCCCGCTGCCCACATCCATGGTGACACACAAACCAAGAACCTCGTCAGATACTGTTCTTGGTTCCAATGTCAAAGGTCCGAGCCAAAGCTAATGGTATTTGCTTTGAGGTACCTGTCTTGGGTTTGATTTTGTGGGAAGACGGAAGACGGCTCGTCAGAGTTTTGATACAATTATAATGAATGCATCAAGACACAAGACACGAACCTCGTCCGACACTGCTCTCACTTCCAATGTAAAAGGTCCGAAACAAAGCTAATGGTATTTGCTTTGTCTACCTGTCTTTGGTTTGATTTTGGGGGAAGACGGAAGACGGCTCGTGAGAGTTTTGATACGATTATATGCATCAAGACACAAGAATGAGACACGAACCTCGTCCGACACTGCTCTCAGTTCCAATGTAATAGATCCGAGACAAAGCTAATGGTATTAGCTTTTTCGTACCTGCCTTGGGTTTGATTTCAGGGGAAGACGGAAGACGGCTAGTTAGAATTACGATGCGATTATAACAAACAAATCGTCAAGACACAAGAATGAGACACAAGAGTGGTCACGAACCTCGTCTGGCACTGTTCGCGGTGCCAACGGAATAGGTTCGAGCAAACAAGAATGGTTTGAGCCTTGTCGTCTCTGCCTTTGGTTTGATTTTAGGGGAAGACGGAAGACGGCTCGTCAGTAATTTTGATGCGATTAATTATAACGAATAAAATAAAGACGCAACAATGGTCACGAACCTGGTCCGACACTGTTTTTGGTGTCGATATAATAGATTCAAGCGAATCCGAATGATATTAGCCTTGTCCTACCTGCATTGGGTTAGATTTTGAGGGAAGACGGAAGACGGCTGGTTAGAAATTTGATGCAATTAAATAAAACGAATAATAAAATGATGCGACGCAAACTGCATAGAAAGGGACTTGATCCGAATCCCTTTCCACTTGTTTCCACAGTCTGAACGATTGTGACTAACCTGGGATGGTATGAGGAGCCCCCCCAATTGAATTGGTGACCGTACGGCGGGTTATCGACGACGACGGCTGCATCGATGGTGGTGCCGAGATGATGCATTTGGCATCTTTGAGATGCTAATGCAATGGTTCTCCCTCAATATCAAAAGATTCAAAAAAGTGAAATCATAGTGGCACGCGCCAGTGTTACCCCCGTGCCACTATGATTAGCGATTTATGATATAACCAACACGGGGGCACAACTTTTGCATTAAAATGCATCATTTCAGTGATTGCATTATCACGAAATTGGCAAATTGACGTGCTCCTTGGGTTGTTTGTCTGCCGTCGTCCGTGCCAACGGCGGCCCAGAACGGCCGAGAGTGGTCCACATCTTGGAATTCCAGCATGTTCCAACATTTCTACGTAAATAAAAAATAACGTACATACAAAGCGCGCTCCAAATTGCTAGCTACAGTTTTATCAGTGCAGCCCCTAATGATAGCGTCATGATCACGACATCATATTACTCCAGGAATGGCCGTCAATCGGTCAATATCCGGAGTTAGACCATCAACCGACTATCAGAAACCCTTGCCAAGAGGTATCAAATGAATATGTATTACTCTGAATGGTCATATTTTGATGATTAGGGGGTGATATGTTATCATGCCCATGACGGCATGATGACGGCGTCAGGCAGGAAAGGGTTAAAACAACACATCTAGTCTCAATTGCTTCTAGAGCCTATGATATCGTATCTGAAAATAGTCTACACATAACATAATGTGGTTATTAAAATACTAACTCATTTATCCATAAAAAGTCTGAGACGCCCTAGTGTTAGGATTGCCATGGCAACTGGTTCTCAACTTTCATTGAAGAATGAAATCATTTCCCGCTGAGCCTGTTCAAACACTTCAGGAAATGGAAAGGATACATGTGACATGGGCGCACGCTTGTCATAGAGTTCAGAAGTTTGCCTGGCTGCCAATGATTCTGCCTCCATCACCTGTCTGCCAAGCATGTCATTCTACAAATATGGACCAGTAATGTAAGCACACAGGGCCTTGTCATACAAAATAAATCAAAATAATATGTGTCATCGCAATAAACTTACCAACAGCTCCTGATGACCAACTAAGGCTTCATCAAACCAGTTCTTGGCCGACTCGACAATAGATCCATGAGACCTATTTGAATCAAGCTCAATGTCCCATGTCGATAGCACGTATCGAATGCTGTGAAGTACCTTCTTTCGTACCATTTCGTGTTCGGCGCGATGCTTCGCTGCGAGCTTTTGCCTCTCGTCGCATTGCCTCTTGAAATGCACACTTTCCGTTGTGCTTGTTGTCTCAGTCGAGAACGAGGAGTGAACTGCTCGGGCGCTAGATAGCCTGTCGCCAATGGTGCTGCTGGGAAGTCGTTCCACTAGGAGCATAGGACGTTCGTTTCTTGGCTGGTAACAGGAGGAAGGCAGATTTGTTTCGGTTTGATGATCGAACATGGTGACACCGAGAAATCCCACCTTTCTGTTATTGGCTTCTGGTGCTGCTTGCTCGGTAGCAACATCTTTCGCGGGAGATGACTCGGGAGATGATTTTGGAGACTGGGCCTTCTTCCGGCCCCGTTTTTTCGGTGTACTAGGAGGAACAGGTGGTGATTTCTTGACACTTGTGGGCTTTGGATCTACCTCCTCCATTTTATTGTCTTGTGCAACCGCCGTCTTGGGCTGTTTCACTGGTACATGATCCTCTTGCTTGTCTCGTGCAATCTTCTGTTTTTTCATTGGCGCATCCTTACTGGAACTTGATTTCTCATTTGTCACGTTGGATCTTTTGGGTGAATGTGTAGTCTCCGAGTTGTAGCCTGAAAAAATTGACTCTAGCTGACTGTCCATCTTCTGCTCCGAATTAGAGTCACCTTCAGATGGAGGCTTCTTACTTGGACGGCTAGACTTGTCAGTTTTGGTAGTGATGGTTTGTTCAGTGGAAGGATATGGCGAATGATCTCCTGGAGTGACCTTCCTGACCGAATTCTTGGTACCCTTGGTCATTGGCACTGGTGTGCAATTGATGGAATCCTCCGATGGTCGTTTCTTACTTGGACGGCTAGACTTGTCGACTTTGGCAATGGGTTTCGAAGGGGCTGGCGAGACCTCTCCTCCGTTGGCCTTCTTGACCAAAGGCATCTTTTTGTCACTCTTTGTCAAAGGAGCTGGTGCATGTTCCTTTGTGGTATCAGATATAAGATTCTTACTTGGGCGGCTGGACTTGTCACTTTTGGCAATTGGTTCTGAAGGGGCTGGCGATACCTTTCCTTGAATGACCTTATTGACTGTATTACTCGCTTTTTTGCTGTCCTTGATCGTTGGCACTGGCATTTGTTCCAATCGAGGGTCGACCTCGGGTGGGCGCTTTCTACTGGTTTTGGCAATGGGTTCCAAAGAAGCTGGCGAAATATCTCTGGACTTTTTGCTGCTCTTGGTCGATGGCACAGGTGTACTATCCACAGGAACAACACGGACTGAGATACTTTTCGGTGTGCCTCCAGGCGGCGTGCATACAAGTACATCACTCACTGACGAAGCCCTGCTCGACACTCCTGCCAATGACGATCCACCAACTAAAGCTCCCTGCTTCCTCTTCTTCTTCAATCCATTAAAACCCCAATACCGCCGTTGAACCTTGTGCGCATCATTTCCACTCCCAGGCAACGCACGTAGCATAATAGCCCCCCTACATGTATTCTCGTTAAAACTCGACACGGCAAACAATACCATACCCTGGGAGCCTACCCTTGCCAAACTCATTTTCTTGTTCTGATTAATAGTGGGTGCGCCAAAGGATACATCGTCGTCGATGCAAGTGTTGCACAATGATGGAGGACTTTGGAGCAATAATGGATGACCCGATGGATCGTGGAGGTAGTGCACCACGGATCCATCCGAGATTTGCAGTAGTGCATGACTCGCATCGAATACACATCCTGCCACGTGAACTACTGACTTTAGATCACCACGTTGTTGTCTCCCAGTTCGTGAGGGTCTGCTGCTCATGGCATGATGCTCTCCTGCATGATCTGCCAATGGCAATGCCAGCTCAGTGCAATTGAATGGAGAAGACACATCATCGGCATCCAATCCTACAACATTGATAATATTATGCATCCCCCCAAGAGATCCGGAAGCAAAGGCATACGGACCACACACGCCAATAGTCCCTTCGGTACTAGCCACATCCTTATACTCTGGTCGTTTCGGCCTCTCAACATCTTTATCCTCCGTACCATGCGCAATCCTCCGCTGCTCAAACTTCAAATCCCAAACCCGCAGCTTTTGATCATCACTTTTGCTAATTCCTTGCAAAGTCCCGGCGGCATTGTGACGAAAGTAGAGTTGTTGGATGGATGTTCCATTGGTTTGGGTGTCGTAGAGGCAGGTCCATTCGGATTCTTCATTGCGGGATAGGCGGGAGGGGCGGTAGGACCAGATGTGAATGTTCTGTTCAAGGATGAAGAATAGATGTGAGGCAAATTTGCTGTTAGAGACTTACAACTGACACATGAAATGCTTCATACACTCTCAATGCTGAGAGAGACAAAAAAATTGCCCATGAAATGCTCTATGCACTTTCAAAGTAGAGCCGAGTCACAATTGGAATTCTATCAATACAAACCATGAAAACGTACCTTGATACCCTTGCCAGTAAACAGCAAATACTCAGGCCTCTCCACTCCATTCCTAGCACGTTCCCACCCATTCCAAAGTCTCGTACATGCACCAAACCCTTTCAATTTAGCATCAGCATGTCGATCCACTTGAATCAAATCCAACAACCCAGGCGTGGCACTAGTACTCGCAGACTTTTTCTTCTCATCACCATCAAGTGTATCCTCAAACCGATCATCCAAATAACCCTCCACATCCCCCAAATAAACAGCCGCCAATTCCACACTCCCCCTCTGCACACCGCCAAAGGCATACAGTCCATCTTCACTCACGGCCACATCCATCAATAGCGAAGTGTGCACTCCTCGCGCGTGGATTTGACAGGCTACCGCTCCATAACGCTGGTTGGAGGATGAGTTTACAATGCTGTTTTTAATGTTGGATGTGGAACCTGTGGATTGGAAGGAATCTTCCGAGGAGGAGGCATCATCGTCGAATAGTTCGTCGAGGAGAGATGTTTTTTTGTTCTTACTTCTAGTGTTGTTGCTAGTTTGGTGAAGGTGGCGGGTATTGTCCGGATGGTGTTTATCCTTGGCGAAGATTCCGGTAAGGTCGAATAATCGCAGTGTGCCATCGGTGAAGCCGGCGATGGCGAGTCGGCCTGAGGGCACTAAGCCGATGGAGGTGCCTGAAAAGTTGTACATTGGATAAGTTTAGAGATAATTTCAAAGGCAGTCAATGCTGACAAGATCAATATAACACAGAAACTCACACTCTTGATTGACCTCAAACTCAATGGCATCTGATGCATCCGATGCCCCCGCACTCCCCTTCTTCCTACGACCTTTTCCTTCCTTCTTGACGGGCTGTATCTGTACCGCCTTCAACAAATCTTCGGACCGGCCTGCCAATGGCGGAAGGGACTTGGCCGATGATACGGGAGGCCATTTGATGGACGAAGATGCCAATGCTGGCGCTGATGCCGCTGGCGCAAATTGTTCGGCTGACTTTTTCTTCTTGTGCTTCTTCAACACGACCTTGCCCGACGTTCCCTTTTCGATGGTGAGTTGTAGCTGACGCTTCTTATCCTTTTTGGATGGTTGTAGTTGTTCGGAAATTGCCTTGGTGGGTGTGATTAGGGTAGAGTAGGCATCGACAGCGGCAGCTGATGGTCCGGCTGCAGACGCCGCGGCGGATGCACCTGGCGGCGACTCGGGGAGGCCTTTCATTTCGTCAGTGGTGAGGGAGAGAGCGCTGTTTTGTTCGAATGATGCGACTACTGTGTGGCGGCAGAGGCTAGTAGAGGGAATGTGGCGTGGTGGTTCTATTCGTCCATGGTCTGTGCTAAAAGATTGTGTGATGAGATGTGAAAAAATGCTGGTGCATCCATCGTGGCGCGCCAAAATGAAACAAAGACACAGAACTTTTGACACTGACCTTCTCTAAAGATTGATTGGTCTGTCCACAGCGGCACCGACGTACAAGTAATACCAAAAACACTGAGTGACAATAATTTTGAAACTATGATTATTTTTAGCGCGGGGATGGCCGGCGGCATGTTGAGACACCCCGTGTTTTTAAGGGGGGATTGCAAGTTTCTGGATTTGAAACCAGGCAAGAAGTTTATCGGTTGATTTGTAAAGTTTCATAAAAAACTTGCAAATAAAGAAAGGCTGGTTTCTCACACTAAAAGTAATCCAGCACAAAACTGTACCATAGGCGTGGTGCGTAGGGGCAGAAACGATACATACAGTTGAAAGGAAACAATAAACACTCCAGCAAGCATTAAAAATATGGAATACATCGATTCTATAGCCCCTTGCCCTTGCCCTTGCCCTTGCCCTTGCCCTTGCCCTTGCCCTTGCCGACATGTAGGTACATCATGGATATCTTACTCTTACACTTACCCATTCAATGGACAAAAGCACTTTCATTCCCGCTGGGGCACAAGGATGCTGAAACTTACTTGGGGGGAGCTCGCTCCCAAACCAATCCACCGCTCAATGAGAAGTATTGTTATGTTCTTGCAGCAATCCATGTGGGTGCAGGAGAATCCATGATCAATGCTGGCCAGACCTACCACTACCAAGAGTGCATGGTGGCGGTGGACACGGACCTCCCTATCTAGCATTACAGCAACAATATGGTCTGGGTGTGGTCGATGAGTTGGTCCGGGTTCTTGATCATGAGTCGAAACCTCATATGCTAATCTTCAATGGGATTAATGACATGATTTGCAATCATGTGGGCAATGAAAACTTACTTGATGTCTTGCCATGGAGTAAGACCTCAAATAATAAAACTGAAATCTTCAAGTCGATTAAATACTAGTTATACATAACAGCCGTGGCATGCATGGAATGCTGACATTAGTAATTCGGAAAGGGACAATTTTACTCCTGGACGTCCGGATGGCTGTGCAGTTTGAGAATTTGTCATTTCTGAAAGATCTAGAATCAGGGCATATGGTGCCAATGGATCAGCCAGCTGTATCCCTTTCCATGATGAGGACTCTTGTTTATGGAACTGGAGGTGACAAGAATGGATTTCTTAGCTCTATGCAAAACTTAGTGAGGGCGAATGTAGACGAAGACGCAAGGATGTGTAAGTTGGATCAATGTCCAGATTGCTTACCTGATGGTAGCGAAGAAAAGCCAATATTTTCTACAGATGCGATGGCGTCCTCGTTGACTTTGAGTAACCTGGGAATTTTGCTTGCGGCATTTGCATCGGGCATCATTATCACATGTTTGTGTCAACGGCGGCAGAGAGCTGCATCGGCAAAAAGTGTATTGGTTTCATTGGAAGAGGATATGGAGATGACTGATCAAGATAGCATATATCGTGATAATCATGAAGATGGTGAATACACATGAAAGGTCTCCCTTGGTAAAGATACACACACCTCACGAACTAACACAAAGAGTTTTCTCCCAGTGATGGGATCCAAACACCGTCACAAGATGTTCGCAAGTTCTGATCAGCTATGGATGGGCGGGCTGAAAACAAGTGGGTTCAAAGACTATTTTTTGCCCCCATTGTGTTGTCCACGGTGTAAGCTAAGATACTAGATCAGTTTTCCAAGTTGAAGGAAATCGCCAATTAATTATGGTCAAGCTTAAATTGGAACATTGTCACTAAATGAAAATGTTAAAAAATATTAAAAATTCGCCTCTTGGTAGCAGATTCGTCTCAGGTTTCAGTTGAGCAGGCAACGAAAGGAGAGTGAGAAGATTTGTAGGATGGCAATATCGAAGATTATTGACTTGGATGATGGTGGGCCGTGGCGTGCGGACGAAGAAAAACTTGACAAAATGAAGGGTCGTATGTCGTATGGAAAAAACAGAGAAGATGTTGGATGATGAAATAAACGAAAGAGTAATGTTGGAAAACAAATTAGAATCCATGCAACAAAATCATGATGAGAAATTAGAATCTATGAGAGAATCAACAAAATCACACTGAAGAATTAGAATCCATGAAAGACTCACTTGATTATTACACTGACCAATTTGACGCTGAAGTGGTTGGATGTTACGTTGTCAAGATTGCGAAGTTGGAAGAAGAGATTTCATCATTGACAGTGACCCCACGCAAAAAGAGTAAACGCAACAAACTACTAGTCCGATAACAAACTTCTAAACCTAATTATGAGTATTACTACTCTAAATAACATTAAATGGTAATATGTAATTGTTAGACTTTCACTGCAACATGCAAAATGCCCCCTGCGCTTATATCAATTCCAAATTGATATCGAAGAATAGCACATGGGCAACCGTAAAAATATAGAGATTCCAACGCTGAACCTTTTATGACAGAACACCCCTTCCACTTCGAGAGCGATTCGACCTCCCAGACTTCCTCTTTGCTGCCTTTTCCTCAACTGGTGGCGCGTTCATGTTTTCAGGTTGATTCTCTTCGTCGAATTCAAAGTCGTCCTCGACTTCAGATATTTCCTCCTCTTCATCATCATCCCCATCTGATTCTTCCCATTCTTTCTTGCGTGCGACCCGTTTCGCAGCGCGTTTCTTCGCACGTGCGGCCTTATTGCTTGCCTTCACATTCTCCAATCCCGCAGCGGCATTCTCATTAAGTTTGTTCTCCAGCTCTTCGAGAGTATCCTTCGTATCGAGTTTGGTGTTCTTCTTGGCCTTGGATACAACCGACATGAAGTTTTTGAGCACATCTTCATCGAATAGGGCATCCTTGTACAGCTTGAATGTGTCATTGAGACACTTGATGCACTTATCATTGACCTTCAACTGAGCAATGCAATATGCAAGGTCTGCCTTTTGGTCTATTGAAGTGCACTTGGGGAAGCGCTGTATCAACTTTTCCATCAACATTTCGTTCTGACGGTCCTTCTTGATGAAACTGAGGAGGAACAACATGATCTCTCGGAATACCTCTTGCTTAAGATTAAGCTGGCTTAATTGACTCACGATATCAGGAAGTAGGTTGTAGATGGGACTGTTGGTACGTTTGCTCAGCTCGTGGAACAAAAGACGGGCCATGTCACGAATTCGTGGTTCTTGGTCCTGTAAACAAAGAGCAATCTCACATACATTCCCCTTGACTTTCACCATGTCATTGAGAATCAAGTGCGTAAGCACCATCAGCGTGTGCCTACGGACACGGGTAGATTTGTCACGAAGGCAGGCATAAATCTTGGGCGTGTACGGTTCAACTTCGTTGGGGAAACGGAAAGCAAGGTCACCAACTGCAATGACGATATTGGCCCTGAGATCCTGATCGTCGTTTGGAGCCTTCACGAGCACCGAAAATAGAAGAGTGAGGTGCTTCTCGCAGAATGACTTGGAAATGCACATGCATTTACATAGAGCAAGAGTCGCACTTTGCATCAAGACAGGTGAAGAATAGGTTCCCTCTTCATTCGCAACGATACGCAAAAGCATGGGAATGAAGAGGCTAATCATTCCTCTACCAACAATTTCATTCTCAGATATCTCAGCAACCTTGGACTCCGTCTCAGCCTCAGCCTGCGCTGCAATTCCAAGTTCAGCCTCGATGGCATCATCTTCCTCATCATCAGTGCTTCCTTCCTTTGACTCTGCATCTGCATCCTTGTTCTTCTTCCCTGATGACACCGACTCTTGCTTCTTGACTGTCTTAGCCGAGTTTGAACGGCGAACAGAGCTGCTCAGCACCTCAGTGTAGATAAGAAGCTTGAGTGCAATATGGCCCAGCACGAAAAAGAATCGAGAAAGACGGACAGAGTGTGCCGCATTGGACGGGTCCTCCTGCGGTCCAAAGATCCCCGTCTGATGAGCAAGGAGAATTTCCATAGCAACCTTTTCGGGTGCGGGACTGATGGTGAAGATGGCATTGATGGATTGTTCTGCAGCACAGAACCACGATCTGGTATCCTTCTCATTATCATCGTCGCACCAATCTCCACGAGCGACCGCGACG
The DNA here is from genome assembly GCA_037356235.1 of Bacterosira constricta. Taxonomy (NCBI): domain Eukaryota; phylum Bacillariophyta; class Thalassiosirophyceae; order Thalassiosirales; family Thalassiosiraceae; genus Bacterosira; species Bacterosira constricta. Next base: position 15,649 of record JAZGVS010000087.1, read on the forward strand.
AGACGTTCTGTGATGAGGTCCAAGATAATGTACTTAGCAGACGATGGATCAACCTTGGCCCTGGCCACTCGTTGCAAAGCACATGCCGCCGATCGGGCAGTTTTCCAATCGCGGTGTTCTTCAGTGTAATCACCAAGTCCTGCATCGTAGAGATTCTGTAGGCGGTAGGCGCTGTCGACAATTTTAGGATCAGCGCTGGCGGCCATGGAGATGACCAACATGGCAGATGCACGCAGTTCACCTTCCGCCTGGGAGGCCATCGTCCAAAGGATGGAGAACACATAGGGCGGAATGACTTCCTTCTTCACAAGCCGTCCGAGCGCCTCCTCAATCGATGCCAGCTCGCTCACAGTGGCCTCACCTGCCAAATCCAAAAAGTTTTGTGCAATTTGATTCTCTGGCAAAAGCTCCTTCCCCTCTGTACCAGGCTCGGCCACGAACACCTCTACGAAGGCACGTAGAACCTCCTCCTGGATGTTCGTTTCATTCGACCACATGAGTGCCAGTGCACGCTTCATCCCCGTAACAGCACACGGTAAGCCGAAGTGCTTCGCCTTGACAAAGAAACGCAATGCTTCCGTGACATCGCTAGGGTTGGACGACATGAGCATCGTCTGGAAGGAATCATTGGCATTCTCAAACACCTCGATGAAGGACAATGCCGACGATGCGAACTTCAACCCACGAACCTTGGCGAGGAATTCGCTCTCTGCCTCGGACAAATCCTCGTTAGACTCGTGTTTGGATTCGGCATCAGCGATGGCAGCCGCCAGCGCCGCTGATTCAATCTCTGCAAGTTCCTTCTCTGTGTTGTCGCCGCCGCCTTCACGAGACTCTTCCTCGTTGTTACTCTTGGCCTCCTCTATGGCAGCATCACGGGCCTTCAATATTTCTTCGGGAACGTTGCACTTTAAATATGCCTCGAGTTCGCGAATCTTCGTTCGGTACAGGTCAGGGTTGAGAATGCCCATGAATGGATTATTCTCCAGGAGGGTTGTGACGAGCTAACAGGTAGTGGAATTGACATAAATCATATTTGCAAAGCAGTGAGTACATCATGAAATAGAGAGTTTCCGGTCAGTCTCAGAAGATGATCACTTTACTCACCTGCATGGCACATCTGCGAACCATGACAGTCTTATCCTGCAACCGATCAATAGCAATGGCCGTCACGGGCATGATACGGTCCAACGGCAGGGATTGCTTCTCTGTCAAATCATTGAGAACCTTGAGCGATGCAGACCGAGTAAAACTCGTGGTATCATGGGTACGATCACACAAAATGTCAAAGAGAGATCTACGCGTCTTGGCCATGTTGGCAATCTGTCTCTCAACCTTGCTTCCTTCACCACTCTCGTCACCAGAATCACCATCCTTATCCGGCTTCACCTCCACCAACAATTGATCTTCCCGCACAAGAATATGTCCAATGGAATTGACAATTGCCGAACGCAAAACATAGGGCTCAGAATCCAAATGGGGAAGCAAAAGACTGATATTCGACAATACCACCCTCGGCCTCACGGCAGCCAGTTCGCTAATGAAGGGTGCCACATTCTTGATCCCGCTAGCCTTGTTCCCCGCGGCATTACTATCGGTATATCCACTCGTATCTAACCTTCCAATTTCACGTAACAACTCCGTAGCCAAGATATTAGTCGGACTTTCATTCACAATGGTACACAATTCCGCCACCAATGGCGCCATGTGATCATACGTATGCAATAAATCAACCAACGCCGAAACTACAGTGTTGAGTAAACACGGTGCCGAATCCACCGTTGCCGCAATCATTTGCAATGCCTTATCCCCCGAGGATGCCTTGCGAGCGAGTACGCCAGTGGCAGCTTCGAGAATTTGGTATGCAATACGACAAGGCAGGCCCACCACGGCCTCGTCGGGGACGGATCGTTTCCACAATTTTGATTTTTGAGTGGACATGGTGATGGAGGCTGCGTACATTGCCTTGGCGCACATGGCACGGGATGTGGCGAGGTCTTCCTCCCCATTTTGATTCTTCTTGGATTTGCCACCCTTTTTGGACCTGCCGGAGGATGAGGATGTGTTGCCCAGCGATTTACCAAGCTTTTCCTTGGATTCGGTTAGGAACATTACCGTGAAGAGCATGTAGATGTGGCAGGCCAATGCATCGCGGAATGCTTGCGAGACAACGTATGATCCACTGCCATTGGCGGGGCCGCCCTCTTCGCTCTGACGCGACTCTCCCTGTGTCTGCGACTGCATGGCCATGCCCGCCATACCACTTCCAGATTCCAACGCCTCGCACAATCCATGGACGGCATCGCATAACAACTTGACCAACCTCCCCCTCGTGGCAGGCGCCAACGAATCACTCTTCCTCACCAAAGTATACAGCGCCTGAATCCGCCCATTGTCATTCCAAGTGTCGTAATCCTCCTCCTCCTCATCTTCTACCTCGAACAATCCCAATCCCGAACTTAATAAAGTTCTATTCCCACCCTCTAGAAGACGGATGAGTCTACTAAAGGATTCGGCACGGGCGGCCTCATCGTCGTCGTCAAAGTCGTGCGGGTACGGGAGAAGATTGTACGGAGCACTTTCGAGTTCTTGGAGGGAGGAAGGGATGGGGAAGGTTGGTTTGTTGGTAGAGCCTCGTCCGCTCATGATGCTATTGGCGAAGGCGGGTGTATGCGTGCGTGTGCGTGTGTATCGAAATCGATGTGAGTATTATTCTATTGCCGTCGTCTCTAGGGGGCTTTGTTCATGGTCGGCGTAGACCAGGCAGAGTGTGAACTTTGTTGTTGTTGTTGTTTGTTTGTTGACATTGTTGGCGGTTTGTATTTTTTTGGAACAAATTCAAACGGCTGATACCAAGTCCGTATGTAGATTCTACGTGTGACCGTTGGCGCGGAGTCGGTTAGATTAGATAGTTGATGGGGCCCGCTCTCTGCAATTGGGAATCTGCTAATCGAAAATAGGCGGGCTTCGCATTCGCCCCCTATGAAATGGCGGGGTCCCCCAACATTCACACCCCCGCGAACAACAATACAACAGCGAATTCGTAGCAATAGCAATAGCAATAGAGGCATCAAAGCGTCAGGATATAATATTCAATAAAGCATCAGACCACAGGCCTCAATCAGAAATAAGAACTAAGTTATTCCCAATATTTACACACAACAAATATTGAAGATGGATACTGGACAGCCTAGCACAAGCGGGAACGAAACAAATAATAATCGAACAAACGACACAGCTAATTCAACACGACCAGGAGTCTCGTTTCGGCAAGATGTTGCCAACGGTAACATCGGTGGAGCGGCAGGGGGAGCAGGAGGGGCTGCCACTGCCACCACCAGAACCGGCACATCTACTTCAACCATGGTATTAGCTCAGCAAAACGCTCAATCGAATGGCAACAATGAAGTACTGCGACTATCGCTCCGCCCAAGATCAAATGTGACCTGGGACGAAGAAGTTGTCAATAACGAAGGCTTGGGTAGAAAATCGAGCAAACGATGTTGTATTTTTCATAAACAAAGAGCATTTGGTGAATCATCTACCGAGTCTTCGGAAGATGATCGTGGTAATGATGATGATGGCAGCACATCGTCGTCGTCTTCGGGGGGACCAGGAGGTGCACAACGACCAGTCACACGAAAAAGAATAACAAGAAGATGGGTGGGATTAGCAAGAATCCGAAGGTTCCTGATAGTCAACGATTCCATGCTTGATTGATTTTGTTTCTATCAATATCTTTTTGGAGCTGCATGTTTTAAGGGTTGAGATGGTACTGGTTAATTAAATTGCGGCTGGGTGGTCATCAGATTCAACAAAATAATAGTGTTTCTATTGAAGCATTCATTAGAGGGGGGGGGCTGGGGGGAAGTAGGCTTTGATTGAAATTATTTGTTGTAAAGATCCAAAAGTACTACTTGTATATACTTGCCATCCATTGGCGCAGGAACACAATATTACTCTCCTTGTACAAATCTGAGTAACGCACTGTTTATAAAATTGACACAACAGCTTAAGATTCCTCTCCTTGTACAAATCTAGAGCAATGCAGTGAAACGTTATATTTTGCCCACGTAACAACACAATCAATATCCCAACTATTGTAACAGTCCCTATTCAGCTGTATGATTTGTATCCCATCAATAGTGGTATGGTGGTATGATGCAGTATTGAAATTGTCATACTGTAATTCCTTCACCTCCCAACGTGCAACTTTGGATCCAACGCCCATCTTGTGCTTTGCACCCCTTCACTGCTTTGCACTAGCACTTGATGTCCTTAAGTGTGATCCCATTTGGTATCTACAGGGATCTCAATTTGGATAGGTCATGTCGGTGAAATGTCACGATGATAGTGAAAATGTATGGTCCATCTCTATGTTTTTAGCAGGTGATGGGAGCTGATACCCTCATATACTCCTAGTCTTTGTTAACCCTGTCTCCTGGAACGACAATGACATTGGTTATGGTGCCATTGCTTTGACTGCGGCATCTACCTGACCAGATTGTGTATACCCCCCCAGACCCAGACTATTTTCAGAACCGTCTGCGCTGCACACACGCCCCTTCCCCCGATAGTCAGACCAAGCCCAAATCTTTGGTATCACCTGGTGCACTTGAGAAGAAGAAAGAGAATTAAAATGAATAGTGTGCGTATATTAGTATTAGCAACCCTCGGCCCCGGCCCCTTGGTGGGAGACAATCTCTGTGTATCGTTGCAATCATACTGCTGGGACTGGGAGGCCTGTAATACTAGAACCCGACAAATGTGGCAGTGATGATTAATTGTCTGGATTCCATCATTGGTAGGAAGCCCATGTGAAACTCATTCATTGTAGTCTGTTCATACCAGCTCCTGCTGACGACAGGACTTAATTATTCTTACTGGTTGACGCATATTTTGTGCCACTTTTTTGTGCCAAGAGCATCACGTCTGTTATTAGTCTATCAAGACCTTCTATCATTTTGGTAACCTCGTCAGATGCTGGAGGATGGGGTGCATTCTTGGAGATATTCCGAAGCTTCTCATAAATCCTATTCCCGACAAAGATTAATTATAATTCTAGTTTTGTGATGAACGCCTCTTGTATCCAAGCTTCGTTAAGGTTGAGCTTTTAGTTTTTGTAAGCTAGATAAAACTTTAGAAAGCCAAACAAGGCAGAGCTACCCCATGAAGGTGCTCAGAAACAGAAAAAGCTGTCTGTCTGTCTGTATGTCCCAAAAGAAAACCTTCTGTAAACTGTGCAAGAAAATACAAAAAGGTCTTTGCCACCAACCTCTCATCATGCTCATATACAAATTGGATTTTATTGCTATCGGCATCTGAGAAAAGGCGGTTCGCTGATTACTGTGGTTTGCAATTTGCAATGGACAGCAATCGAAATGTAAATGACACCTTCTTCAATGAAACTGTGACAAGTATAAAGATTTTGGAGCACATTACAATCCACTTAAGCTTGGTGAATACAAAGTTGAATTAGATGCAAGAATAATACGCAAAGAAACCTGAAGAAACAGCAAAATAGTGTGACCAAGCAAAGAAATCAAAATACCAGAGCAAATGAAACAATAGATGCAAAGAAAAAGCGGAATAGAGCTACAAAGATTAGCAAACGTCAAGTCAGAGAAAAGAAGACTCCAGATGAAAAGGAATGCGAACACGGGGCTGACAAGCAAGCCAATGTGATTCTGCATTGGAAACAGTTAAATATGATAGGCTAGACAATAAAATGAGTTATACTAATATTAACAACTAGTATATAAAAGGGATATGAACGATTTGATTGGCGCCGGACCCTTTTTATTTCATGGTTAGGGGGAAGGCCGCGACCATGTGCAAACCCTTGAAGGAAAAGTATTGACACTTGATTTTTGGCGAGCCATTATACATTTATCAGCTCCACTATCCACTCTGCTCAATCATGGCAAGGACAATACTTCGGTTATCAGGATCAAATTAGCAGTACGAGACAAATGATTTTACAACCTTCCTGTCACCCCAAATGCTTTTCATTGCTCCCAACAGTCCAACAAAAACTGGTTGGTGACATTTTCTGTGAGGTCTCCAATGTAGGCCTCGAGGAGACACCCCCACACTTAAGATACCTATCCGACATATCCGACAAGTATTCGGCACTCATCCGGCACTATCCGGTACTTGAAGTGTCGGATCCGGCAGGTATCTGCCACTATCCGCCACTATCCGGTACATATCCGTCTGGCATTAAAAGATCCAACATATCAACAGATGATGATATCAACAGATATCAACCTATCAACACGCCACGACCTACCCCCCATCCACGCACGACGTTGCCGCGGACCGCGGACAGCAAAAGATGATCGGACTCAATGGCTTAATGGCATCCCAGAACGTCCCAGTACCGATCACAGCCGCAGCCGCAG